>CM035101.1:8527390-8772708 GCA_020205505.1 Panax japonicus
GCTCAAGATTCGCTCAAAAATGTTTTGAAATGAAAAAGTTATGACTGTTTTAGCAAGAGAGGGTAAAGCTGAAACGAAACTTAAAATTTTTATGAGCGTCCACTTTTGGCGAAATGTTTGGGCTGCCTATCGAAACCGGAATGGGTGTTTAATATTTTTTCAAATAGTCTCTTATGATACGAAAAACATATTAAAATTTGGGAATTTTCTGACAAGCGAGCAAGGCATGAAAAAATGCAGTAAGTGTGTTAGCGGGATAAAATGTTTATAATGAGACGATGGTCCGAGTTGACTCACGAGTGGGCAAAATAATAATAATAATAATAATAATAAAATTATTATTTATATTAAAGAAATAATATAGTAAATTGAATTTTACTATAAAAGTTATTTATCAGATGTTTAAGTCCCGAATTAATGAGTAAAAGCATAAGATATTCCTAACATGGAATATAAATGATTGAAGCTTCAAAGTGTTAAAACGAAAGTGTCTGAAGTTCGAAACGGAAATTTTGAACACAAAATTACATAATGTTATATGTATGAATTTAAAGTACAAGCAAAGCGAAAAAGTAAGTTATTCGCGGGAATAATGCAAAGCTAAGCTACATATAAAGTGCAGCATTCGCGTATGTGGCGATAACGTGATTTAACACATGAACTAACGAAAAGGTATGAAAATTACCGAAATTAAAGAAATGATGTAGTAAGCCATGTTTGTGCAGTAAAAACTATTCATAAACCATATGGTTCCGAATTTACTATAAAAGAGAGGAATATTCTTAAAAGATTATAGGTTAAGGTAACTAATGATCATGACTTATATGATTATTTAATATGCACAGGTCATGTGACATAATTGGTTATCTAATATGCGTGTATGGGAACACGATTGTGTAGGATTCGTGAGAAGAAGTTAAAGTAAACTATTGCGGTAATCCTCAATTAAGGCAAGTTTCTCAGTTTATTTATGTGGACTTATAATTGCTATAGATAATTGTTAACATGATTTATGTTTATAAGTATGTATTACCTATGAACTGCATTATTTGCTTTGTGAATGATGAATGTCAAAATATGACTAATTCTTGAATTGAGGCGGGGAACTCAATATATATGCAATGAATGACATGTACAGGACATGCGTAGTATATGCTACGGTACGTATGTTGCTACCAGCAAGACATAAATGTGATAATGCATCTGTAATATGCTTGAACCCCAAGAATATAAATGCATGAACTGAATGTGAACATATGTGCTATGTGATGCATGATAGACTGTTAGACTTGCTGGGCCGTCGTGCTCAATCTTGCTTAATTTGCAGGTTAAAGCTATAATGCGATCTATCGTGATTAGGAGCGCATGAAAAGAAGACTAGTGATTTAAGTGAGATTGTGTTGAATCATTGAATGGTATTTACAGGTGTAAACCACAGAGAAGTAAATCTTTGAATAATTCAATAGATGAAGATCATTTGTTCTGAATTAGGAATATGTTTGAAATAATGAATTGTACATATATTCATATCTATCATGTAATCAATATGATTCTAGTATAAAGAAGAATTGTAAAGGTTGCGATTCAGGGAATAAATGAATGGAAAGAAAGAAAAAAAAAATTTATTCCGTATTTTTAGCTATTTTAACATTAAATAATGTTTAAAGCTAGAACAGGATAATATAACGCACAAGATTGGGAAGGAAAATAGTCCCGATTTTGGGGTCGTTACAGTTGATTTCAAAGCTGTAGGTTATAAACCTTAGGTAGGTGTACCTTAGGCTATAACTGCAGAGATAAGGATAAGGAATAAACTCAAGTAGAGTTTAATTGTTAAGAGATGAATTTAGGAAATTCATTATTAAGTAAATAGGATTCAAAGAAGAATCTTGAAAAGTTATAAAGATCCAGAGTTACCTAACTCTGATGTTAAAGACAAAAAGTAATAATAAATAGAGTCTATGGGACTAAAAGTATAAAGGGAAAGGAGATCGTAAAACAAAACGATCATAAGATAGAAGAGAATCGTAATATAACACGATTATAAGATAAGATCACGACGTGATCAGATTGAATAACAGAAAATCTATGAAATGATTGGAATGATATAGCCTGACTCTATAAAGAGAATGTACTATGAAATGGTACTATGCAAACTCATAAAAGAGTTGTAGATGATGAGATACGGATTAAATAAAATTCGTATTGAGCAAGGGGAAGATATAATTATGTGGGATTTCAATTGAGAACTCATGTCAGCAGCTAAGTTGTATGATTCTTTGTATGGGCGGGGAATTGTACTTGGTGTAACAACCACTTAGCTTCTAGTAGTGATAATCATTGAAATTTTTGTGTCGCGCTATCTGTTATATACCTGTTGAGAAGGTGATTCTTTTCTCATATGTATAACGGATAGGTAGAGAATATAAGATTAGGTTAGATGATATTAAGATTAGGTACGGTTCTTAAAACTAATGCATATTGTAATTTCGTGACTCATAATCATATGGTATGTTTTCAACCCCTCAGCGAATGGACGCCTATGGTCTGACTAGGATAAGTTTCTAAACTCATATGATTATGGCAAGTTCCTGAATTTCCAAAGTGTGGTAAGTTTGATGAACTGGGGTATAACTAAGTGTGAATGAAGTATTGAGGATGATAGGAATAGATAGAATTATTAAGCAATGGATCATTATAGAAAGTGAAGATGATGGTGGAAGTATAGGTATTCCAAATCTTCTAGCTATGCTAGACTTCAAAATTTTTTACATCAAGCTAAATTCGCACTGATGTGCCTTTAAAAAAATACAAATGAATTTTGTTATCAGCATCATACGGTGACAAGGGTGTGTATGTGGATTGTGAGCCACTAACATCTCGTTAACTGTTACGACATGATAACACTAAAACTGATTTTCAATGATTTTGAACCGATTAAAGAAGAGTCTATGCTAATTGCTTCGGCTAGACAAAAATGATTTGAAATATATCAAAATGTATTTTTTTTTAAATATCATCAATGCATCATGGAACCTGGTGCAGAGATGATAAAAACGATGGAGTCATCAATGCAATATTACTTAGTGTTGGATGTGATCTAAGGATCGTCAGCCCACTATGGTATGATGTAGTATGATAAAATCACCAAATGACGGAATCCTTAAACGGACTGTAAATACAGTGCGGTATCATGACGTCATAAAATGATTTTCAGAATTTTAAACCAGTTAAAGAAAAGTCAATGTCAATTATAGTGGTTAGACAAACGTTTCGATTGATGTTCGAATTATTGATATGCGTCTAAGCTATTTGATTCAGCTAGACAAATGTTTATGAAAATTCAAGTATTTCTTTGAGAATTTATCCTGAACCAAATTGTTCTGGTGCGGAATTTTGTACCAAGTCTGAGGTGAACAACCCTAAAAAGGGGACATGTTATCCGAAACTAGAAGTTTCAAACAACGCTTATGCGTTAAAATATTGTGCACAACGTAAAGGTACGATAGGCTGATCCCCTAAAGTACAAATATAGGTAGTTTACTGTCTTTGTGATTGTAAACAGGCCTAGCAGTGAATGTTTACAGTCTTAGTGATTGTTAAACTTCTATGGGTAAGTTTTAATGGAAAGCCCATTAGACCAAGTAAAGAGTTCATGGTTTTATGACCCCTCAGCAAAATATAAAAAGTTTTTAAAGGAATGTTTTTAATTCCTAGTTATTCACACCGCTTCACAATTATTGAACAATTGTTGAAGACTTTTTAAAGATATTTCAATACTCTGGAAGTTGAAGGACAAGAAGGTATGAGCTTCTTAGAGGAAGGTGAGAATGTAAAGGTTAGTATGACAACCTAGTTATGATATGTAGAGATGATTATGCTGTAATTTCGGGGACGAAATTCTTAGAAGAAGGGGTGAATGTGACAACCCAAAAATTTAAAACATCTTGAAGGATTAAATTAAAGGTTAAAGTTTAAAACCTGGAGTGAAAATAGATGATTTATTTAATATTTTAAAGAAAAATCTAAGGAAATGGTATGTTGAAATAATTCAACGATAAGGTTACAAGAAAGAATAAGACCTAACCCGATTAAGAATGTTTCAGTATTGTGATCCCGGGGACGGAATCTTTATAAGTGGGAAAGAATGTGATAACCCAAATTTTGGGTAATATTAAAATAAGAATTAAATAAACAAAATTCTTATTAGATAATATGTTGTATGATATTATATTTCATAAATGGGTATGAACTATGCAATATGTGATGCTTATGCTTATAAATATATTGGTATTATATATTATAAATTGTAGGGGCAATTTATTAAAGGAAGAGAAGAATAGTATACATTATTAAAAGGATATTTCGATATCAAAATGAAAAGGAAAGCCAACATGGCTTAGTTATGAAATATTCCTGACATGAAGCTACATTTGTGTATTGGGAATAATTATACTGTGAAATAATTTATTTCATTCAAAAAGTATTATTTGGTAGTAAAGAAGGAAAGTGATGAGTACTCAAATAAGTCTACTTAATTACATGAAACCATCATTAAAAGATGTATATGCTAATTATGTTAATTTGCTAGATAAATAAATGTGATAGAGAAAATTCATGTATATGGATATGTAATGAGAGTCCATATTAAGTTATTGGGTCATATTAATATTACTTTGTATCTTTGCAATCCTTCTTTATTATTTTCTAGAGTATGAGTTATTTCTTATTGATAAATGCTTTAAGCCCAAACAAAACCATGCCCAGCTTGTGCTAAGCCCAATTCGGTTGTGATAACCCAAATTTTTGGGTAACATTAAAATAAGAATTTAATAAATAAAATTCTTATTAGATAATATGTTATATGATATTATATTGCATAAGTGGGTATGAACTATTCAATATGTGATGTTTATGTTTAATAAATATATTGGTGTTATATATTTATTATATGTATATAAATTATAGGGGTAATTTATTAAAGAAAATGAGATGAGATCCAATATATAAAATATGTATATTGGTATCAACTAGTTAGTAAATTAAATTCATGTTTGAATAAATTAAATATATTAAATTAAATATTTAATATATAAATAAATTGTTTAAAAACAATTTATGGAAAGGAGGAAATTAATTTTAATTATACAATATAGATTGTATAATTTAAATAAGTTATTTAAATTAGGTAGTGGGGAGTTAATAAATATATGTTCCGCATTGAAATAAAATTGTGGGAACAATTTGCGTAATGAGGCAAAAAGAGGTGGGTTAATCATATAATATTTGTATATACTTTACCCAAGAGTATTAGAATAAATTCTTATATAAAATTAATTTAATAAAGAAAAGATATTATATTTATCGTAATATCTGTAAAAAAAAAAAGTAAATAAATTCTTAATTGAATTTATGATAATGAGATAAGGATATTATATTATAATATCTTGGGTATATAAGTAATTGTATTTACATAAGAAATTATGTGTAGTATATTTATTTTACAATTATAAAATAAATATGTAATTTGAGTATGTTATGTTATATTTTATATAATTTATATATCAAAGATGGGTTATGTAAATTATATGATTTCAAGAGGGTAAAATAAATTAAGGAGATTTATGTAGCAACTTATTTAATTAAATTAGTTACTAAGATTGAGTAATTAAATAACTTAATAAAAGCCAGCTAAAGATAAGAGAGGGAGAATTGTGCGAGTTACGAAAACCTTAGGGTTGAAAACCTAATATTTGAAACTTAAAAAAAATATCTTAAGGAATATGCTAAGGAATAAAGAATATTCCGAGAATATGCTAAGAATATGCCAGGAGGTGATTTGCAAGCTTTTAAAGACGAGAGGGGAGACTAGAGAAGACATAAGTTGGGTGACCAACTTATAAGAAATTGAAAGTAGTTTTTATAAAATCAAAATTGATGGAAATCAAGTTAGCAAAAATTTGAACCAATAAGAATGTAGAAGGGTGAAAGAGGCGAAAGGTGTTTCAAACAATTATGGAACATTAAAGTCTCCGTAGTTGGTATATAGAAATCCTCAATTTACCAACTCTTTTTTTTTTGTGCCAGGAAAAACATAAACCACTTCAGTACTCATTAATCTCTATTTCCGTTCTCTCCGTCTCCCTCTCTAATAATTCACTCTCCAATACTACCAATACACCAAGCTGAAGCTAGCAAATCTCAACCATATTAACATATTGTGCATGTAAAACTCAAACATGCAGAATTTTTTTTTTTAAATGAACAAACACAATTTATACAAACCAAAACTTGTTTTTTTTAAAAAAAAAACAATTTATGTTCACATAAAACAATTTTCAGTTTATATAAAACAATACTATAATTACAGAAAAGTTAAATTTGCTTTAAGACTGTTATCTGTAATATATAGTATTATTTAATAATGCATATAAATATAATAATAATAAATTATGCAGAACATAAATAACTTGTAAAATGATTAATATAAATCCGAGTCCTTTGAATTCACAAAGTCTCCTTAAAACAAATTTATTCCCCCACAGATGCTAAGGGTTAATTGAATAATTGCTTCCCAAGATAAAACAGATTTCAATTCTTAATTAGTAGCATTACAAAATTAAGAATTTATCGAACCAAAATTTATGTTATGTACCGAACTTTTCAATAATGATGCATGCAAACAGAAATTATTTCTATAGTAATGATGCATGTAATTACACTTACTTAATAATATTGGAAGGAAATGAAGATGCTGGAAGGAAATGATGATACTTGAAGCAAATGAAGAGCAGCGCACTGCACACTGCACACTTTTCCAATAGAGAATGGAATGGAAAACTAGAAAAACAAGGAACGGAACCCAACGGAAAATAATATTATTGCTGGAAAAAAATGATTATATTGTTTTAGCACCCAAACCAATTAATTTATAGAATAAAGTGGCAGTTGGGTGTCAAAACTACCATCAAAACTACATAGTTTAAACAAAATCTGATAAACAGATTTTATATATTATGACCCGACCCGAATCCGACCCGGCCCGTCAATTTTCTCATTCAATTCTTAATGGATTTGAACACATAAATATATATTTTTATCAAACCCATTTCCAACACTAAATTCCGCAAGTGGTGGTATTTATAATTTCGGTTCGCTTGGTTTAAAATTTTTGACCCCGCTACAAAATCGTTCTGGTTCCGCCACTGTTTCCTATCGATCCAGCCATTATCTCTCTTGTCATGACCCTTTAACAATATAAAGATACACACTGCTGCTGTCGTGGACAGAAGCTCAAGAAAAACTATTAACCTTCCCTCATCCATGCCCACTGCTGCTGTCGTGGACAGAAGCTCTGTCTTCTATTCCACGCCATTTTTGGCTCCTTGTTTGATAAGTTATACACAACTTCGTTTGTGCCCAAATTATAAAAATGGTACAGATAGTATATCAGCCCATTTTATCAAATGATTAGATTCATGTTTTGGGTTATATAGGCTGCTCAAAACAGCACTCAAGGTTACTTAACTTTTCACTTTGGCTTAATATTGAATTTTGTTTCATTCTAATATGTTTAAACTTACTAATTATCCTCAAATGTGTTGTAAAAACCAAACCCAAGCTTAAATTCTTTCTAGAATTCTATTTTTAGCCAAAACAGTCCACTTGGAACTTTAAACAAACATGTGGTTATGTTACCAGATTCATAACATACCAACACAAATTAAATCAAGACAACTCCTTATCTTAGTGTGCTTACACAGCTTATTACTCATCACAGTTCGTGCCTAAATTTTTTTTAACTGATAATTTTTTAACTTAAGGCTGTGTTTGGTTGGAATAACCAATTATCTTCCCCTCGGTGCATATCGCATAACAGGTACTGTATTTATAAAATACCAAATGCACTCCAAAAATCCAAACAAAATATTTACAAATCATTTCTGCTAATTCAAAAATTATTTATCAAATAAAAATATTTTATTTAATAAATTAATTTTATTATATTAAAATAATATATTTACCATAAATTACTTTAATATCCACTCAAGGCATTCATTGCAAAATAATCTGCTTCCCGAAATTATTTACATAATAAATATATTTTAATATATATATTTATCATGTATCAATTCCCATATATGTTATACCACAACTAATTATCTATAAGCAATACAATAAAGCAAATATTTTAATAATTTGATTTATTTTTCATCAAAAATTGCTTCAGACAATTTAATAAGTATAATAAATAATAATTATTATACTTGTCATATCGCAATATCCACATATTATACTGCACATGATAATATATGCAATATAATAACACATATCTAATTAATAAAATAAAATAAAATTTTATTCCAATAAATCTTTATTTTATTTATTCAAGAAAATGTGATTCGTTACACCAATCATTCTCATCCAATGAGCAATCAACGTATGTACCAATCTATTCAGATTCACCAACCCCTTTTTAGTAATCCATCGATTGAGAGCATTTTGGTTTTTAAGTTATATAATAATTTAGATCTCATTAGCATGATCTCATCATGTTTCTAAAAGAATTGTTTAAAACTATGGGTTTATCACACATTATTAAAACAATTATTTTAAAATAATAATAATATTTTAAATTCTAAAACAAATTATTATTGTTAGTATTTTAAAATAAAATAATTATTTTAAAAATAGTTATTTTTAGTATTTTAAAATAAATATGATCTTTAAAAAACTAAAATAATAATTATATTTAATATTTTAAAATAAAATATTTTTAAATAATTATTATTTTTAATATTTTAAAAGCAATTTTTTTAAAAAAATAATTTGGAAATAATAATTATTTTCAATATTTTAAAATAAAATATTTCTTAAAATAATTATTATATTTTTATTTAAAATAAATATTATTTATAAAAATTATTATTATTCTAAAGAAAAAATATTAGAAAATTTTATTTTTTCAAAAATGAGTAAAGTTTCATTAAAATATAGATTCAAAAAAGTAACATAAGAAAATTAAACTTTATTATAAAAAAAAGTAGATTTTTTCATTTTTTTATGTAAAAATTTATTTTCAGAAATAAAAATTTAGTTACTTTACTATTATTATATGTATTCTTAATATTAGAATTTTTGAAAACTAAAAATAGAGATTAAAATACAAAAAATGTAAAAGCTAAATAAAAAAACTGATCCGGACTCTATATATATATATATATATATATATATATATATATATATATATATATATATATATATAATATACAAATTGGACTCTTTTTGTGTGGAACAGGGAGAATATAATTTAACAAACATACCTACTAACTACTCCCTACGTTCCTTAATATAGGTCGTTTTAGACATGTGCACAAGAATTAAGAAAAAGATTGAAAAGCATTAGCTATAGTATCAATTGTCTATAATACCCCTCACCTCACTTATCTCATAAATATGGATCAAAAGATTGGGTGAGTTGTAAGACCCCAAATAATTAATAAATGAAATTTAATTTCCTCTAATTATTATTTTGAAATAGTAAGGGTTGATGCGATTAATGTGGATAGTTATGGGTAAAATACGCAAATATTTCAAAATAAACAAGTGGCTATAAAATATTCATTGTTGTTGGGGAATATTCGTACTGTCGTGGAATATTCGTACGACGGCGCAGCCATGTGTGGGCCCCATAACGGAAAGCGATTGGAGGAAGAAAACGACAAATATAAGTTGTTTAAAAATAACGGCGTAGTTGTTACCGTTTACACTGTTGGAATACCCGGTGGTTAAAACACAGTAATACGCGTTGTTGCACAGTAGCACACGGTATTGCACCAATTATTGACTTTTACGTAAGAAGGCACTACTCAATAATGGTTACAGTAATTATTGTTCAGTATTTTATTATATTGATTCAATAACTGTTGCGTTGATATTTTTATATTGCTGTTGTTTCAATAATTGTCATTACACAGTATTTTTTTATTATCGAAGCAATAATTCATATTATCTGAATAATATTATTAGATAACATTATTGGCAATGTCTAGAAAGTTCTGTCTAAGGAGAGGTTTGGTCACCTAATTGTGCGCCAGTAAGAAGAAATTCTTATTGGAAAGCCCCCTCTTTCCTTGGAACGGCCTGGTTGTCAGTATTGTGATTCTGTAATATTATTTGTGAATAATTAAATTATTGATTTATATGATGAGGAAAATATTGATTTTATGTGGATATAGATGGAGAAAATTTTTAATATGACAATTGTTGAAAATTAATATTTTATCTTTTTATGATAAAATAATTAATAATATAATAATGATGGTATTTTTACAATAAATGTGGGATATATGAGTATATGTAGAGGAGGAGTATTTTTGTTACCAAAAATATTTAAAACATGTTAAATATGTCGGTGGACCCCATTTCTTGACTGAAATTTGATTATAGTCTGTAAAATCGTTCGTTTGTGGATTTTGGTCAATTTTTGTTTGGAATTTGGAAAAAATTCCTTCTGCAAAGTTGTAGAGAATTGAATTTCCTATAAAAACTCGCGAGATTCGAATTTTCTGATAAAAGGGCAATTTATTATGAATTATTGAAGTTCTGAAGCTCCGAAATAATTGATTTTTGGAAGTTTTAAATATTTTTTTTAACAAAAACGTTTTTTTCACTCCTTCTAGAAGATGAGCATGTGGGATATGTTAGAAATCTGATTTCTAGAGGCGTAGGAATCTTGATTTATATATATATTATTATTAAAATAAATTTTCTGCTTTGGTGTTCTAAGCAATTTCCTATAAATAGGTGCTTAGGTTAGAATTGAAAATCACACCAGAAACTGAAGTTTTCTCTCTCTATATTATCGAGCGTATTCTTGTGAGTATTTTGAGTATACTTTGAGTATTGCTATACGGTGAAAGTTCAAGTCATAGCCTATATCCGGTGTTTCAGCTAGAAGTATAAATCTTTCGAGGTAAGGGATATTACTTTTTTTTTAAATGATATTATTTCTTCTAATATCATTATGCCGAAGTATTGATCTGAATTTTTTATCAAATTTGGAACTTTTTCATGTCGGGGTTACTATTCATGAGTTACTATTCACGAGTTACTATTCAGGAGTACTATTCACGAAGTGTGATGATGTTTTTTGTGAAATTTCTATCTTTTGGTGTCGGAGTTACTATTCACGTATACGGCACTATTCACGTATACGGCACTATTCACGAATACGACACTATTCACCGAAAAAATGAAATTTCTTCTTTTTGTTCAAAATATCTATTCTGGATACTAGCTTTGATTGGATCTATGTTTTAATCATTCTTGAATTTTACTTCAGTATGATTATTTATGAAGTATTTTTGAACTCAGATTGTTTAATGTACGAATCCTTAATACTTGTTATTTTGTTTCACTGGATTCGTTTCCTTTAAAATATTTTTCATCATCCTCAGTCCTAAATGATGGTGTTACTGAATATCTTTGGCCTGTAGTGCAAAGATGGTTGATTTTGTTATGAATATCTTTGGCCCGTAGTGCAAAGATGTACATGTGTTGAGATGAACATGAACAATTGATGAATATCTTTGGCCCGTAGTGCAAAGATGAACAGGTGTTTAGATGAACATGACCAACTGATGAATATCTTTGGCCTGTAGTGCAAAGATGAATATTTGATTTGATTTGAGATATATATTGATTGATGTTACAGGGATAAAATATTGCTGATGGACTTTTAAATTCATAGATGTTAGTAGATTTTATTCTCTACTTAACTCTTCTAATGAATTGTTGTTTCCGCTGCAGTTGTTGATCTAAAACTTGTTGTCTATTGTATTCTATCATATTTTTCCCTGTTGAAGACTAACGATAATTTGTTGTATATTACCTTAGTCATAATATTCTTTACTGGGCTAGTTGAGCTCACCCTTTTTCCTTTTTGTTCCATTTTTCTTCTCAGGAGGCGAGAATATAGCGAGTACGAGTCGGGGTATGGAATGAAGGTTCTAGGGAGAGTTGTTTAGTAGTCCTCACCATTTTTGTAAAATAATGTATCAATAATTATGATGGGGATTTATTTATATGTGGATATTGTCTAGATGGCAATATCTGTATTTAAACTCATAGTTTACATGTTGTAATAATAAAGTTGTAGTTGTTTCTGAACCGTGTATTGACAACTCAGAATGGTTGATGTATACCTATTTTGGGGGTGTCACAGTTGGTATCAGAGCTTAGGGATATGATCTCTGGCGGAGATCGGGGAATAGAACTAGGAGGGGAGAGACGAGTAATTCCTTCGCTAGTGTGTCCTACCTAAGCTTATTTGTTAGTTGGTCAGTATTTAGGGATATTATGTGATATGTGATTTGCTTAATTAACCCTTGTTTTATGGCAGTATTTAAGAATGGCAACCGAGAATGTTAACATTGGAGTTAATGAGACCGTGGAGATGCCTGTACTTACCAACGAGGAGAACGTACAACAGGCCGGCAATGTTCCTCCTGTGAACAACACCACTGATCAGACGATGAACGATGCAATGTTAGAAGCTTTTTGCATTTCATGCAAAATCAGACGAGGGAGACTCGTGTTCAAAATACAGGAGGAAATGATAGCAATTCACGAGTTGTCACAGCCAAGCAGTTCAAAGAGTTGGGACCACCAGAATTTAAGGGAAAGCCAGATCCGATCATAGCGGAAACGTGGGTCAAGCAAATTACCAAGATATTCGATGTCTTGGGATGCACGGAGGAGCAGAAGGTTCAGTTCGCCACCTTTATGTTCCGTGGCGAGGCAGACTACTGGTGGGAGTCTGTGAAGCGTACCCATCCAGCCGCACTCAGCATGTCTTGGGAGACGTTTCAAAAACTATTTAATGACAAATACTTTCCTGAAAGTGTTCGTCATATGAAGGAAGTGGAGTTCATCAAATTAGAACAAAATAACATGACGGTGTCTCAGTACGAGGCAAAGTTTGCAGAGTTATCCAGGTTTGCACCTCATTTGGTGGAAAATGAGGAACGTATGACGCGGATGTTTCTGAGAGGTTTGAAACCCGGCATACGACAATATCTCATCTCTCATAAATTTTCTCTCTATTCAGATGTTGTTAACATGGCTCAATTGTTGGAGCGAGATAACGAGTACGGTCAACCGATGTACCACAATCAGGATCATACTGGAGATAGCAGTCAGCAAAACAACAATAACCAGTGGAGAAAGAAAAAGACGGACAAAAATGGTAACCACTCTGGTGGTAATTATAGCCACGAAAATAGAAGAAGCGAGTCAAGAGGAGATTTTAAAAAGAGGAGATTCAACAATGACAATGTGAAAATGGCAGCACCAGCAGCAACTGGTTCCAAGGGAGGGGAACGACCACCGGTCGTATGCTACAAATGCGGAAAAGAGGGACATATCAGTCCAAACTGCCCACAACCGTTCAAGTTATGCTATAATTATGGAAAGGAAGGACATATCGCTCGAGATTGTACGGTAGCGAAACCAATTCCAGCGGGGACGATGACTCAAAAGACTGTCTCAGAAAAGTCAAAGTCAACGGTTCCTGGAAGAGCGTTTGTTGTGACTGGTCAAAATGCGAGGAACCCAAATGAGGTGATCACGGGTAAGCTATTTATAAATTCTTGCGAAGTTTATACCTTACTTGATACCGGTGCTACCCATTCATTTATCTCTCCTGCTTGTGCTCAACGTTTAAACTTGACTCCGGAGAAATTAGACTTTGACCTATCTGTGGAAACTCTGTTGGGAGAAACTTTCATCACATCCACTGTTTATAAATCTTGTTTGATTCAAGTTGGCACCATCACCTTACCTGTTGACCTTATCTCTTTAAAGATACTTGCTTTTGATGTGATTTTAGGGATTGATTGGTTAACAACTCATCATGCCAAAATTGATTGTTTTCGTAAGGTTGTTAGTTTTCATATTCCTAATCAACCTGTTGTTCGAATTCAGGCAACTAAACCATTAAAATCAATCACTGTCATATCTAATCATAAAGCTATTCGTTTATTGAAAAAAGGATGTCAAGCTTTCTTAGCCCATGTTATGGATTTAAATAAAGACACGTCAAAATTGAATAATATTCCTGTTGTTATTGATTTTCCTGACGTATTTCCTGAAGAACTTCCCGGTCTACCCCCAGAACGAGAAGTTGAATTCTTTATTGATCTTGAACCTGGTACAAAGCCCATTTCTAAAACCCCATATCGAATGGCTCCTATTGAACTTCAGGAGTTAAAGGTCCAACTACAGGAATTGTTGGACATCGGTTTCATTCGTCCTAGTACATCTTCTTGGGGTGCTCCTGTTTTATTCGTAAAGAAGAAAAACGAGAGTATGCGACTTTGTATTGACTATCGGGAATTGAACCATGTCACTATCAAGAATAGGTATCCTCTACCTCGTATTGATGACTTGTTTGACCAGTTGCAAGGAGCACAATTCTTTTCAAAAATCGATCTTCGTTCTGGATATCATCAGCTGAAAATTAGAACTGAGGATATTCCAAAGACTGCCTTCAGAACTCGGTATGGGCATTATGAATTTTTAGTCATGTCTTTCGGATTGACTAATGCTCCTGCGGCTTTAATGGATATGATGAACCAAGTATTCAAGGATTATTTGGACCAATTTGTTGTTGTCTTTATTGATGACATCCTCATATATTCCAAAAGCCGTGAAGATCATGAGCACCATTTGAAGCTGGTACTCCAAAGGCTTCGTGAAAAAAAGCTATATGCCAAGTTAAAGAAATGCGAGTTCTGGCTTGAGGAAGTAGCATTTCTTGGGCATGTGGTGTCAAAACATGGAGTATCTGTTGACCCAGCGAAGATTGAAGCAATACAGAGTTGGGAGCAACCGAAGACGGTGACTGAAGTTCGTAGCTTTCTTGGCTTAGCTGGTTATTATCAGAGATTCGTGGAAGGGTTTTGTCGAATCGCTACTCCATTAACCCAGCTAACTCGGAAGGATACAAAATTCGTTTGGAGCGAAGAATGCGAGAAGAGTTTCCAAGAGCTTAAGAGGAGACTTATTTCGGCACCTGTTCTAACAATACCATCTGGTACGGATGGATTTGTTATCTATAGCGATGCTTCGGGTAAAGGGTTAGGATGTGTTCTCATGCAACATGGGAAAGTCATAGCCTATGCCTCGCGACAACTTAAAGAGTATGAGAGGAATTATCTTACTCATGATCTAAAGTTGGCAGCAGTCGTTTTCGCGCTAAAAATATGGAGGCACTATCTATATGGGGAGAAAGTGGAGATATATTCAGACCATAAAAGCCTTAAATATTTCTTCACTCAAAAAGAACTCAACATGCGGCAGCGACGTTGGCTCGAGCTATTAAAAGACTATGACCACACTATTCAATACCATCCTGGAAAAGCAAACGTGGTAGCTGACGCGTTGAGTAGAAGGTCATATGCAGGAACAAGTGCGATGATGTCAAGTATACGCATAGAGCCAACTTTAATAGAAAAAGTTAAGGTTGCTCAAGCCACCGATCCGGAGTTGATGCATATGAAAAGGAAAGTAAAAGAAGGTGCTATTCCAGAAGCGAGAATCGATGAAGAGGGAATACTTCGAGTCCACTCCAGACTTTGTGTTCCTAACGACTCTGATTTAAAGTATAAGATCATGATTGAGGCACACAATACACCATTTGCAATCCATCCTGGAAGTACCAAAATGTATCGTGATCTTCGACATACATTTTGGTGGAACAATATGAAGAGAGATTGCAAAGTTTATCTCAACATGTTTAACTTGTCAACGTGTAAAGGCGGAGCATCAAGTGCCTAAGGGACCATTGCAACCACTTGAGATTCTGAAATGGAAGTGGGAACATATTACTATGGATTTCGTTACGGGTCTTCCCACGGTTTCTCAAGGCATCAATGTTATTTGGGTTATTGTTGATAGATTAACCAAGTCTGCTCATTTCTTGCCGATACGGGAGACTTATTCCCTTGAACGTCTTGCTCAAATGTATGTAAATGAGATTGTGAGATTGCATGGCATGCCAGTATCCATAGTTTCGGATCGTGACCCAAGATTCACTTCAAGATTTTGGGTTAGCTTGCAAAAAGCTATGGGCACGGATTTGCGATTCAGTTCGGCATACCATCCTCAAACGGACGGACAATCAGAGAGGACTATTCAAACTCTTGAAGATCTATTAAGACTCTGTGTCCTAGATTTCAAGGGCAGTTGGGATAAGTATTTACCATTGGTGGAATTCTCGTACAACAACAGTTATCAAGCAAGTATAGGTGTAGCTCCTTTAGAAGCATTATATGGACGAAAGTGTCGCTCTCCAATATGTTGGGATGAGGTGGGTGAAGCAACATTGTTGGGACCCGAGTTAGTACGTATGACTACCAAAAAGATCCAAATGATTCGACAACGTATACAAACGGCACAAGATCGACAAAAGAGTTATGCGGATCTTCATCGAAAGGACGTAGAATTTAGTGTTGGGGATCATGTATTGTTGCGTGTTGCCCCATGGAAGGGAGTTACAAGATTCGGGAAGAGAGGAAAGCTCAATCCACGATTTATTGGTCCATTTCAAATTCTTGACCGAGTAGGAAATGTAGCCTATAGACTCGCGTTACCTCCAAGTATGTCTCGTGTTCATAATGTTTTTCATATATCTGTGCTTCGTAAATATGTGAAAGACCCGAACCACGTTATTGAGTTAGAACCAGATGAGATAGCCGAAGACTTAACGTACGAAGAGGTACCTGTCAAGATCTTGGATAGGAAGGAGCATGTCCTACGCACGAAGGTCATACCACAAGTTAAAGTTTTGTGGAGGAACCATGCTATAGAGGAAATGATGTGGGAGTTGGAAACGGAAATGAAAGCGAGGTATCCTCACCTTTTCGAAACACCAGGTACGTATGTCAATTTCGAGGACGAAATTTCATAAGGAGGGGAGGTTGTAAGACCCCAAATAATTAATAAATGAAATTTAATTTCCTCTAATTATTATTTTGAAATAGTAAGGGTTGATGTGATTAATGTGGATAGTTATGGGTAAAATACGCAAATATTTCAAAATAAACAAGTGGCTATAAAATATTCATTGTTGTTGGGGAAGATTCGTACTGTCGTGAAATATTCGTACTGTCGGGGAATATTCGTACGACGGCGCAGCCATGTGTGGGCCCCATAACGGAAAGCGATTGGAGGAAGAAAACAACAAATATAAGTTGTTTAAAAATAACGGCGTAGTTGTTACCGTTTACACTGTTGGAATACCCGGTGGTTAAAACACGGTAATACGCGTTGTTGCATAGTAGCACACGGTATTGCACCAATTATTGACTCTTACGTAAGAAGGCACTACTCAATAATGGTTACAGTAATTATTGTTCAGTATTTTATTATATTGATTCAATAACTGTTGCGTTGATATTTTTATATTGCTGTTGTTTCAATAATTGTCAATACACAGTATTTTTCATTATCGAAGCAATAATTCATATTATCTGAATAATATTATTAGATAACATTATTGGCAATGTCTAGAAAGTTCTGTCTAAGGAGAGGTTTGGTCACCTAATTGCGCGCCAGTAAGAAGAAATTCTTATTGGAAAGCCCCCTCTTTCCTGGGAACGGCATGGTTGTCAGTATTGTGATTCTGTAATATTATTTGTGAATAATTAAATTATTGATTTATATAATGAGGAAAATATTGATTTTATGAGGATATAGATGGAGAAAATTTTTAATGTGACAATTGTTGAAAATTAATATTTTATCTTTTTATGATAAAATAATTCATTTAAATATATTATTATATTTTAATAATATAATAATGATGGTATTTTTACGATAAATGTGGGATATATGAGTATATGTGGAGGAGGAGTATTTTTGTTAACAAAAATATTTAAAACATGTTAAATATGTCGGTGGACCCCATTTCTTGACTGAAATTTGATTATAGCCTGTAAAATTGCTCGTTTGTGGAGTTTGGTCAATTTCTGTTTGGAATTTGGAAAAACTTCCTTCTGCAAAGTTGTAGAGAATTGAATTTCCTATAAAAACTCGCGAGATTCGAATTTTCTGATAAAAGGGCTATTTATTATGAATTATTGAAGTTCTGAAGCTCCGAAATAATTGATTTTTGGAAGTTTTAAATATTTTTTTAACAAAAACGTTTTTTTCACTCCTTCTAGAAGATGAGCATGTGGGATATGTTAGAAATCTGATTTCTAGAGGCGTAGGAATCTTGATTTATATATATATTATTATTAAAATAAATTTTCTGCTTTGGTGTTCTAAGCAATTTCCTATAAATAGGTGCTTAGGTTAGAATTGAAAATCACACCAGAAACTGAAGTTTTCTCTCTCTATATTATCGAGCGTATTCTTGTGAGTATTTTGAGTATACTTTGAGTATTGCTATACGGTGAAAGTTCAAGTCATAGCCTATATCCGGTGTTTCAGCTAGAAGTATAAATCTTTCGAGGTAAGGAATATTATTTTTTTTTAAAATGATATTATTTCTTCTAATATCATTATGCCGAAGTATTGATCTGAACTTTTTATCAAATTTGAAACTTTTTCATGTCGGGGTTACTATTCATGAGTTACTATTCACGAGTTACTATTCACGAGTACTATTCACGAAGTGTGATGATATTTTTTGTGAAATTTCTAACTTTTGGTGTCGGAATTACTATTCACGTATACGGCACTATTCACGAATACGACACTATTCACCGAAAAAATGAAATTTCTTCTTTTTGTTCAAAATATTTATTCTGGATACTAGCTTTGATTGGATCTATGTTTTGATCATTCTTGAATTTTACTTCAGTATGATTATTTATGAAGTATTTTTGAACTAAGATTGTTTAATGTACGAATCCTTAATACTTGTTATTTTGTTTCACTGGATTCGTTTCATTTAAAATATTTTTCATCATCCTCAGTCCTAAATGATGGTGTTACTGAATATCTTTGGCCTGTAGTGCAAAGATGATTGATTTTGTTATGAATATCTTTGGCCCGTAGTGCAAAGATGTACAGGTGTTGAGATGAACATGAACAATTGATGAATATCTTTGGCCCGTAGTGCAAAGATGAACAGGTGTTTAGATGAACATGACCAACTGATGAATATCTTTGGCCTGTAGTGCAAAGATGAATATTTGATTTGATTTGAGATATATATTGATTGATGTTACAGGGATAAAATATTGATGATGGACTTTTAAATTCATAGATGTTAGTAGATTTTATTCTCTACTTAACTCTTCTAATGAATTGTTATTTCCGCTGCAGTTGTTGATCTAAAACTTGTTGTCTATTGTTTCTATCATATTTTTCCCTGTTGAAGACTAACGATAATTTGTTGTATATTATCTTAGTCATAATATTCTTTACTGGGCTAGTTGAGCTCACCCTTTTTCCTTTTTGTTCCATTTTTCTTCTCAGGAGGCGAGAATATAGCGAGTACGAGTCGGGGTATGGAATGAAGGTTCTAGGGAGAGTTGTTTAGTAGTCCTCACCATTTTTGTAAAATAATGTATCAATAATTATGATGGGGATTTATTTGTATGTGGATATTGTCTAGATGGCAATATCTGTATTTAAACTCATAGTTTACATGTTATAATAATAAAGTTGTAGTTGTTTCTGAACCGTGTATTGACAACTCAGAATGGTTGATGTATACCTATTTTGGGGGTATCACAATATATATATATATATGGTAAAAATGGAGGTACACAGCCGTGTAACTTTTAAAGTTACACGATCTACGATCGTAAAGTGATTTCACTCTACGATCGTAGAGTAGTCACTCTACGATTTGTGAATTCACTCTACGATCGTGGACTACTCTACGATCGTAGAGTGAAATCACTCTACGATCGTAGACCGTGTAACTTTAAAAATTACACGGCTGTGTACCTCCATATTCTCATATATATATATATATATATATATATATATATATATATATATATATATATATATAAACTTATCTTAAGCAAACTAAACAACAGAAGAAGATTTATCAAGGCTAGTACTTGGTGCTCAGAGTTAATATCATTTGTCTATAGAATGACAACGTATACTATAATATCACTCCAAAGTACTCAACGAACCAAAGAAAAATGGTTGAATGACACTTTGGTTCCTCCAAGTTGCCACCTACTTTCAAAGTCGTCCTTAAAGTTCATTATTTGTTAGTTAAGTCCTTAAAGTGACATTTTTTTTGGCGTTTCTAATCCTTCTACCCGATTTAACCCCAACCCGACCCATTTTGACCAAATTTTAACCCAACCCGACCTAGTTTGACAAAATTCAAAATTTTAATATTTTAAATAAAATAAATATTTTTAATATTTTAAAATAAAATAATAAGTATATTTTATATTTTAAAATATAATATTTTATTAAAATAATTATTATTTTTCATATTTGAAAAGAAAATATTATTTTTTAAAAAATAAATAATAATTTAATTTAATATTTAAAAATAAAATATTTTCTTAAATAATTTGAAAATTATAATTATTTTTAATATTTTGAGAAAAAAATATTCTCTTTAAAATAATAATTATTTTTTATATTAAAAATATATATATTTTTAAAAGTTTTAAAAATTATTATTATTTTAAGGAAAAAATATTAGAAACTTTTATTATTTTCAAAAATGAGTAACGTTTCATAAAATATAGATTTCAAAAAAGTAAAATTACATTTTTTTTAAAATTTTAATTATTTTTATGAAAATTTACACATCTTTAAAAAAAATTTGTTTTATGAAAATAAAGTTTATTTTTTTGAATTATATTTTATAAAACTTTACTCATTTTTAAAAAAAATAAAATTTTCCAATTTTTTTCCCAGAAAATAATAATAATTTTCAAAATTTTAGAATTTCTTTTAAATAAAAATTGAATCTCTTTTTTTATTTATCTTATATTGTTTCTTAAATTTTAATTTCTATTTTTAGTTTTTATTTTTTTAAAATTCTAATATTAAGAATACATATAATAATGGTAAAGATATTAACTTCTTTTTTTCTAAAATAAATTTTTACATAAAATATGGAATAAAATAAAATTTTTTAAAATAATGTTTTATTTTTATTTAGTTTTTTTGAATTTATATTTTATGAAACTTTACTCATTTTTGAAAAAAAAAATATATTTTCTAATATTTTTTCCTTAAAATTATTATTATTATTTTTTCTCCTTCAAATAACTAACTGTTATTATTATTATTACTATTTTATTTTATTTTTATTATTATTGTTATTGTTATTATTATTATTATTATTATTATTATTATTATTATTATTATTAGTACTATTATTATTATTGTTGTTGTTGTTGTTGTTATTATTATTATTATTATTATTATTATTATTATTATTATTATTAATGAAGGAGAAGAAAAGAATATATGGGGGAAATTTCATGTTTTGATATAAATATTAATCCTGACAAGATATTAACAGTTGACTCATGTTGCTCTAGTGGTCATATGTCCAAAATTTCAATTTTAGATTGCGAGTTCAAAACTGTGGTGAGGCAATTTTTGGAAAAAATTTAAAAGACACCACGACAGCAGCGGGCACGTGTCAAATTACAATATTAAATACTACATCAGACTTGCCACGTAGGCGCCACATGTGCCAAGTTAGCAGGTCAATGCACATGTGGCGCCTGGGAGTTCAAAGTCCAAATTTTTGAATAGAAAATGGCTCAGTTTGCGTTGACCGAAAAAAATGGCTCAATACCCAAATATCATAAAATTTAAGTGGTCGACTTTGCATTTAACACTCTTATTTTATATCAAAAAAATAATTTTTATTTTTTTTAAAAAAATTGTATTTTTAAATATTAAAAATACTTTTTATTAAAAAAATTATTTTATTTAGAATATTAAAAATAATAATTATTTTAAAAATAATATTTATTTTAAGAATATTAGAAATATATATTTTATTTTAAAATATTAAAATTGGGGTTGGGTCAAAATGGGTCGGGTTGTGGTCAAATCGGGTAGAAGGAACGAAAACGTCAAAAAAATGTCACTTTAAGGACCTAACTAACAAAAAATGAACTTTAGAGACGACTTTGAATGTGTGTGACAACTTGGAGTGGCAAAAATATCATTCAACCAAAGAAAAATGCTCTTATCTCTCTCTGAAATAAATGAATATGAATAACTAAAGAAATAATGAAGACTTAAAAGACTAGATTGCTATATGTTTCGATGATTTGAATGATTTGAATGGCAGCTAGCCCCCTATCTATTTATAGTAGGGGTTAGTGGCTAATCAGAAGGGACACAACCACTTGAAAATGCACTTTTTAGCTAAAACGACGTAACTTTAAGCCGTAACAGAAAGGGTGCGTCCGTTCGGGCTACAAAACGACGTAGTTTTAGACCTATCAGAAAAGGCACATCCATTCAGGCAAAAACGACGTAATTTTGGGGCGTCCGTTTAAGCAGATAGCGCTTCCCAAAATGATGCATTATTAACGCGTCCGTTCGGGTAGATAACGTTTCCCAAAACAACACAATTTTGGTAATAAATTATATTTATCAAAACAACATAGTTTTGATAATATAACTAAAATAAAATAAACAAACTTTTAAATTTTGTCCAAACAATTATATACAACGATACAGACCCACGAGCCCCACCAAGCCGACTGGTTGCTAGGCATCGGCAGTAGCGCGCATAAGTTTGAATCACGTCTTAGCTAGGTCTTCTCCCTTCCACAAAAGTGGGATGCCCCTTGAGGCCCAAACCCAAGAGCAACTTTAATGTATATAAACCCGTTTAATATTTAGTTCTTAACCGATGCGAAACTTAGCTTCCCACAAATACTTATTATTCATTTCCAAGTGTGGTCTTTGGAATTTAATTTCTCATTCATTACTCTATAGATTTGAGCTTTCAAATACATAATTTTATCTACTCATGGAGTAGAACACATTGATATGTAGAATCATTTCAAATAATTAATGATACCCACTTTAATTTAGGATCAAAATCTAATAATCCCCCACATGAATGAAATTGACTGCTAGTTTTATGGAAATGTTATGCAGACTATGTGAGAGAGAGAGAGAGCGAGAGACAAAATTGAAAATCATCTGCATAGAGAGAGGTGGCTTTTGGCTTTGAACCTTCACTTGTGAAAGACTATCGAGTTTACTGATTGTCCAGTGAACGTCACGACTTGAATTGTTGAACCGTTTGTGTAAATATATATCACTATATTATACATTATGAAGAGAAACAGGAAAAATAAGTTGTTACTTCTTGACAAAACTATCATAGTAAATATCTTCAGGGTCAGTGAAAAAGATTGGCACCTTACTGTGCAACAAACCTTTGTGGAGGTGTACTTGTCGCATCACATGTTATACTGCAAGCCCACAACACCTGATGCTGGAAGTAAACTTGACAAACTACTAAACAACTTTGTTCAGCAATACATGGATAAATATTAGTAATAACATTTCAAGAAACTATAATTATTTTTTAAAAAAAATAATACATATTGCAAATGTTTCAATCCAACTTTTTGATTTTCCTAGAACCTTTCTAATCTCATGTATTAATAAGTTTCGCACTAGTAATTCAACACAAATCTATCACATTGACATTACATAGCAAGACTCTTATTTCCTTCATCTTTTTTTAACTACAACTATCACACCCACACATATTTTCTTTCCCCTAAAATCCGAGGTGTGATTTTGTCGGCCCAAGTGTAAAATTAGGGTTCACGTGACCTAATTGAATTGAATGCGCAAGTAGGGTTCACGTGACCTCATTAAAGGTGTAAATTAGGGTTCGCATAACCTAATGAAATAAAGACGAAAAAATCAGAAATAAAGGTGCTAGACCTGGGAAAAGCCTCCACGTGTCCCGAGGCCCGTGGAGGCGGCTCGTTTTGGGAATTGATTGAGGGATTGGTTTGGTGGCTAGAAGGGCAGGGCTATATGGGCATTACTCTAAGGACTAAAGGGTATTTCTGGAAATTCTCTGAAGGCATGTGCCTTGCACATGACTACTTTCCAGAAAACCCTATAAATACCCCTTCCATTGCATTTGGAAAGGGGGACCTCTCTTCAGACTCAAGACTCAGACTCTCAGAAGATCAAAGAAACCTTTTTTTGGTGACTTAAAGGCTCGGAGATTCCACCTAAAAGCACTAGAAAAGGGGTTTGAACATTCTCTCAACTGGAAGGACTCAAGAAGGCTCTTGGAATCCTTGTTACCCTAATACGGTTCCTGGATTCTAGGGGTTCTGCCACGCGTCGTTGGAGTAATCGCCCACCTGTTCTTCTCCCCTCTTCAATCAATCAATCAATTCCGTATTCTTCGTGGATTTCTTTCCTCCTCAGCCAACACGAAACCCTAACCCTAGCAAGGTACGATTTCCTTGCCCACATTTATTTGGCGACTCTGCTGGGGAGGTGTAGAATTCGTGAAGGGTATGCCCACAACTCGAAGTGGGAGAACTACAGGAAGAGCTGCTTCACCAACAAATAGCATTACCTCACCGGAGCTAGTTCCAAGGCAAGTAACTCAAGCATTCCAAGGCGCGAACCTGGATTTTGACCAACCACTTATTGAAGACGCTTCAGAAGGAAGTTCGACATCACCACATATGGCTAATCAACAACAAACCAACGCAGGAAGGCAGGGCGAGGATGCAGGTGGAGACCCGACGAATGCTGTGCAACTGGAGATGCTCAAGGCATTGAAGGAAGCACGAGAAGGGCAAGGAATGATGATGGCCATGATGCTGGAAATGCGGAGGAAGCAAGAGGAGATGGGGAATTTTCGTCAGCAGTTAATGCAGATTCCCACTTTCAAGGCCATGTTCCCAGGAAGTTCGCATAGGGAACAAGCAGGTGTGGAAGACAACAATAATGGTAGCAACAACAAAGAGAACCAGATTGTACCTCCATTAACGGAAAGTCAATCGGTTCCAACAATAAACTTGGAAGCCCAGAACAGTGGTGACGTGCCACAATCTAGGACGGAAGCAAACCAACCTCAGGCAAACATCATCTCAACTACTATTCCATCATTTTCACAGGTGAAAATGCCAATCATTCCAAGCAATATCCCGCGAATGAGCTAGCAACTTCCACCAGTGCTAGCTGTTCATGATGCGAGTGTTCATCAACCAATTTCTCTATCATACACACCGCCGATGCAGCAGTATATCACAACACCCCAGAGAATTCACGTCACAAGCCAATACGTGACGAAGGATGATATGATCGATGTGATCAATCAACTTCGCAGACAGACATCTCGACCCTCGGAGTTGGACTTTAGTCCTTCTTACCCTGCACACATTCGGAGGCAACCTTACCCAACAGGGTATATTGAGCATCCCCCGCAATTTCCAAAATACAACGGGGAGAAAGGAAATGCTAGGGAACATATTTCCAGGTTTGTAGAGTCAATGTCTCCGTGGCTCGGATATGACGAAGTGAACAACCACAACTTGTTAATGCGGGAGTTCAACAAGACTTTGACGAATAGTGCCTTTAGTTGGTACTACAATTTGGAGAAGGGGTCAGTCCATGATTGGGATGACTTAAAATTACAATTTTTTAAGAAATTTTTCTATGCGCAGAAACAGGTAACCATTGTGGAGCTCATGCGGTTCAAGCAGAAACTGAATGAGGAGTTGTCAGATTATGTTGACAGGTTCAGAGCCCAGGCACAGAAGTGTGCAGAACCGATTGAAGAAAAAAACTTAGTCAGCATTTGTAACAATGGTGCCTTGGATTCTTTCAAGCCCCACCTCATCACCAAGGCTTGTGATTCCTTCGCGACCCTCTCATCTTTTGCACAGGACTTGGGAGGAATCATGACATTGCCCACTAACCATGCGATGGTTACATGGAAGGGCAAGAGGACAGCAACTGTGGCTTTGGCTGACTCTCAGTCAAAACCACAAGGATATCACATATACACGAGAAAAATTTTGATCGAAGCAGAGGAAAGCCTGGAGACAAATATACAAGAAAGCCAATCCCGGAGGATATCACATGTATTGAGAAAGCATTCAGGGGTTTGTATGAACAATGGGTTGAACATGGAGTAGTGAAACCCCCAAGGCCTAGATTTGCAGTGACAGAAGAAATAAAGAGAAGACCAGACTTCTGTGTATTCCACCAATACGCGGGACACTCAACGATGGATTGTTATAGCCTGCGGAGGATACTCCACGAGAAGCTGGCAAATGGGGAGATTGAACTTGGAAAGGAAAGTAGTGTTTATGAAAAGCCACTGCCAAACCACAAAGGGAAGGAAACGTGCAACACTGTTATTCACAGCACAAGCCCAGAAGTGAAGATGATGATGGAAGAAAAGGAGGAGTGTTATCCAGGCCTGCAGGTGATGGCATTGATGAACGGAGCCAAGTTCAGAAATTTTTTCGATCAGATAGGATTGGCCAAGGAAGCAAGGATTGAGGCAACCAGGGCAATTATCAAAGCTGCTGAGATGCAGGAGACTTGTATGGCCATGAGTAAAGGATTTGTGAAGACGATAGAGGAAGAAGAAAATAAGATATCTTTCTCTAAAGCTGATAGAGAGATAAGATACCCGCACAACAGGCCGCTGTATGTGACAACAGTAATCAATGGCATCGAGGTGCGGAGGGCATTCATTGATAATGGAGCATCTGTAAATATCATGCCCTACACCGTGTTCAAACGGTTAGGCCTGCCGGAGAAGAAGATTGTGAAGGAACAAACGAACATTACGGGATTCGCCAACCAAAGCACAAGAACCCTGGGACACATTAAGGTGGACATGCAAGTTGGGAAGATTCGAGGGCCTGTAATGCTCCATGTTGCCGAGGTGGATGCATCATATCATGTCTTGCTAGGAAGGGCTTGGCAAAATGACTACGGGGTAGTACCCTCGGTCTTTCATCAGTGCCTTAAAGCTATTTGGAAAGGGAGAGAAGTAAAGGTACCAGCAACTCGGAATCCTTTTAGACCAGAGGAGGCACACATCACTGAAGCAACTTTCTTTGATGATGTCGCTGAAGAGGGAGAGAACCAGAGAAGAAGAAGACCTCGAAACACGGAGAATGTTCCAAAAATAAGAAGCCCATGGTAGCAGACTTAGAGAAAGAAGAAGAGAAGAAAAGAAAAGGCCAGCAGACCCCGAAGATGCCAGAAATATAATAAATGCCAAGCGGATGGCCCAATCTGACGAGGGCCAGAAGACAAAATGGGAGAGGGTTGTTAAACCCGACGGAAAGGTTGTGTTTCGATTGTGACGATGCAAGGGGGAAGAGCCCTTGGAAGCGTGCGAACCCAATGACTCAGGAGGTGTCCCCCACTCCAGCAATAATGAAGAAGAAGTTGTACAACAGAAGGTAGAACCAGCTCCAGAATGTTTCGAGGATAGGCCAAAACCTCAACAAAATGAATTAGAGGAAGTTAATTTGGAAACAGAGGAAGGAACGCCAAGACCGACTTATGTCAACAAGGAGCTGGATGTTAAACAGAAGGAGGAGCTTGTACAATTATTGCGAGAATATAGGGATGTATTTGCTTGGAATTACGACGAGATGCCCGGAATTGACAAGGATCTTGTGGAGAACAACCTAAACATAAGTCCAGGAATGAAGCCAGTAAAGCAAGCACCTCGCAATTATGCACCCGAAGTAGAAACTCAAATAAAGGAAGAGATCAAGAAGTTGTTGGAAGTAGGGTTCATCAAGCCAATTCAACATCCAATATGGCTATCCAACATTGTACCAGTAAAGAAGTCAAATGGACAGCTACGAATATGTGTGGATTTCAGAGATTTGAACAAGGCATGCCCAAAGGACATGTACCCATTACCCAACATAGACACTTTGGTAGATGCAACAGCTAATCATGAGATGATGTCATTCATGGACGGGTTTGTGGGTTACAATCAGATAAAGATGTCCGTAGAAGATGCAGAGTTGACAGCCTTTCGTACCCCGTTTGGAAATTTCTACTATGTAGTAATGTCATTCGGGTTGAAGAATGAGGGGCAACTTATCAAAGGGCAATGCACGCCATATTTCATGACATGATTCATGATATAGTGGAGGACTATGTAGACGACATAGTAGTGAAATCCAAGAAGGCGATAACTCATGTGGAGGACCTGAGGAAAGTGTTCGAGCGGTGCTGAAGGTATAAGTTGAGGATGAATCCGAAGAAGTGCGCCTTTGGGATGACGGCTGGAAAGTTCTTGGGCTTCTTGGTGCACAATAGAGGCTTAGAGGTGGACCCAAGCAAGGCCAAAGCAATCACAGAGATGCCCCCACCAAAAACACAGAAACAGTTAAAGAGCTTTCTAGGGAAAGTTTCATACATGAGAAGATTCATGCCAGCATTAGCCGAAGTCACAGAACCTTTTGGCAAATTGCTAAAAGGAAAGGCTCAATGGGACTAGGGGCAAGACCAACAACAGGCGTTTGAGAAGGTGAAAAGAATTTTGGCTTCAGCACAAACAATGGTAGTGCCACAAAGAGAAATGTCGTTGCAGTTGTACATCACATCTACCAAGAAGTCCATAGGTGGATTGATCACGCAGGAGGTGGATGGAAAAGAGAAACCCGTATATTACATTAGCCGGATAATTCGAGGACCAGAAATCAGGTATTCACAGGTGGAGAGGCATTGCCTAGCATTGGTATTCATTGCGCAAAAAATGCGGCATTATTTTTTAGCGCACGAAGTAAAGCTTGCAACAAAAACCGATCCAATCAAATACCTATTAACTAAGCCAGCATTAGTAGAGAGACCTGCTAGATGGATGATGATTCTTTCAGAGTACGACATCAAGTGTGTAACACCGAAGGCGATCCGATGTCAAGCCTTGGCAAACCTGCTGGCTCAATTTCCAAATGGAGAATATGAACCCCCTTCTGAAGATCTTCCGGGTGAAGAAGTAGAATCAATCGAGTTGATGAATGAGGACCCAGAATGGTGGAGTTTGGCTTTTGATGGATCATCTGCAGAAGGTAAAGGTGGAGCAGTAGTGGTGTTGACAACTAAAGAAGGAAATGAAGTGGCCTTGTCATACAAATTGGATTTCCCTTGCACAAACAATGAAGCAGAATATGAGGCGTTCATACTAGAGTTGTTGGCGGCTCAAGAATTAGGAGCCAAACATCTTAAAGTAAAGGGAGATTCAAACCTCATAGTTCAACAAATAAGAGGCCAATTCGGAGTGAAGGAACCTATCTTGGCGCCATATCGAACTGTAGCACAAAAGATGATGGAGGCTTTCAAGAAGGTGGTGATTGAATATGTGCCAAGAGGACAAAATAAACAACCTGATGCACTAGCAACAGTAGCATCTCGAGTCTATGTCTAAGGCGAGGATTTGGATGTAAAGGTAATGAAGAGAACCCTCCCAACCACGGTGCTAAATTTGTTCCCCAAAGATATGATAGATGATTGGCGATACGACATCTCCCATCAATTACAAACAAAGGAGGGAACAATACCTACTGTGAAGTTACAGAAGTACAACATCATCAAAGGTGTCTTATATCACAAAGAAGCAGACGGTGTGTTAACACGATGCTTAGGGAGGCAGGAAGCAGATAGAGTATTGCAACAGGTGCATGACGAGAACTGCTGATTGGCAGACATAGGCTTGTATCGTAGGCTGCAGCGTTAAGGGTATTATTGGCCTGAAATGAAGAAGGAAGCGGATGCCCTACAACGCCAATGTGTTTCATGCCAAGAATACCCTGGGGAGGATGAATACGCCTTCATTGAAGACATAGTGGATTGACGAATCCCTTATGTGGAGTTCTTGCAAAGCGGGACTCTTCCGACCGAAATGAAGGACGCAGTTATAATCAAGAGGAAGTCACAACGTTTCTTCTTGCAGAATGGAGAATTGTTTAGAAGGGGATTCAATGGCAAGCCCTTACGGTGTCTAGAACTAGATGAAGCCAAAGATTTGGTTTACCAAATGCACAAGGATGAACACCAAGGGGGAGCCAAGTTGTACAAACAACTTATCGATCATGGTTACTACTGGCCAAAGATGGAGGGAGATTGTCTAGAATTTGTTAAAAAGTGTCACATATGTCAAATACATGGAAACATGATCCATGCTCTTGCCGTGGATTTGCGAACCTTGGCAACACCATGGCCCTTTCATACATGGGGAATGGATCTTATAGGTCCTATTCACCCTAATTCCAAGGGTAACATATGGATTTTAACTACCACCGAGATGTACACAACATGGGTGGAGGAAATACCCTTGAACAGCGGCGGAACTAGGCGGGGGCGAGGGGGGGCAGCTGCCCCCGGTAGGATGGCGCCGTGGCGGAGCTAGGGGGAGCAGGCGGTAGGCCAGAAGGGGCGGGGAGGCGCCGTGGCAGAGCTAAGATGATTTAATATAAGAAAGTCTTGCTTAAAGCCTTGCAATGAATTGCTTCTACACAACAGAATCGAGTGGACAATAGAGAAAGATGATAGCTGGACCTGGATGGACTTATGACTTCAACAATATGCAAAAGGTGCGTGTCCCTTCTTTTCACCCTACACGTGTTGTTGTTATTTGGCTTTTCTGGCCTCTTCCAACAAATTCACAAAGTATGACAACACAACACTCATCTATGCTTTGTTTTATATATTAAATAGTATGTATGATGATGTTGATCCAATTCGTTAATGTGCTTTGGGCTTTTGGGCCTCTCCTTGAGTTTATCTATTTTGTCCTTTATGCCTGCCATAGTGTCTATAATATGTCTGCCACTGTAAATATATTGTATTGAAATTTCAAACATGGATTTGTAAACCTTAGACATTAGACTATAATACTACTAGTTTTTTTTTTATCTATGATTGTGATTACTGACCTAAATATGCCATTTCACTTCCATCTCACTGTATATTTATAAAATTGAAAAATATCAACATTTAAACAAGGGAATTCGTAATTGTACCAAGCTATTTGGTGTTCAACTTCAGTGATAGTTAGACATTTAATTCTTTTCCACGTTACCATTACCAAGTCATATATTGAATTTTTTTAATGAAGAACTAATATTTAGAATATTTATCTTATCTTGCCCTGTAATTGAGTGAGGGCTGAAAACATTGAGTTGCAAATGAACGAATGAATGACAGTCTGATAGTTTATATTGAGAAGGATATTTTTTCAACAATTGAAAACGAACAAATTTTGAGACGTTTTCAAACTATGCAGACTCGCAGGATACAGTTGTCTGCTCTCACTCGTACAACCGAAAGAAGCTCTTCGAGCGTCAATCAATAATTTTTTTAATGTATTTTGCCCCCCCTTAAAATATGTTCTTGTTCCGCCACTGCCCTTGAAGAAGGCCACGGGACCAGCAGTGGCCAATTTTATCAAGGAACACATCATTTGCCGTTTCGGGATCCCGAAGATCATTTTGTCGGATAATGGAACTCCCTTCATCAATAGGGACGTCAAAAATCTGATGGAAAGATACATGGTGAAACATTACAAATCATCACCCTACTACCCGAAAGGCAACGGACAAGCAGAGGCTACAAACAAAATCTTGATAAAAATTTTATCAAAAACCCTAGATGATCATCCGAAGACATGGGCAGAACAATTACCGATAGCGTTATGGGCATATCGAACTTTAAAAAGGAAGCCTACAGGCGAGACCCCATATGCTTTGGTTTATGGTGAAGAAGCTATCTTGCCCGCTGAAATAGAAATACCTTCGGCTCGAATGAGACTTCGAATCTTGGTCGAGGAAGAAAACCGACCAGCATCCCTGGAGGCCTTAGTTGAATTTCGAGATAAGGCTAAAAAAAGCTTGAACGGTACCATGAAAGACTGCGACGACAATAAAATACCGCAGTAGTACCACGACGAATTCTGGTGGGGGACCTGGTACTCAAAACGGCAACTCAAGTCATGAGGGGGACCCCAACCACTAAATTTTACCCCAAATGGGAAGGCCCATATAGGGTACGAGAGATCTCCGAAAGCGGGTATTGCAAGATATCTCGTGTGGGATCAGATGTTGTCTCAGGCCCATTGAACTTGAAGTGGGTAAAGAAATATTACACATGAGAAGAGCATCACAAAAAGTTATACTTTCAACTTCAAAAGTAATCAAGGCACCTGACTAAGTACAGCCCTTGGAAGTTACACTTTCAAACTTCAAAAGTGATCGAGGAACCTGATTAACAGCCCTCGACAGTTACACTTTCAACTTCAAAAGTGACTGAGGCACCTGAGTATAAGCCCTCAACCCTGAAAGTTACACTTTATCTTTAAAAGTGGCAATCGTTATGCTTTATTTGACAAAAGCAAGATTTACTAATGAAACGTTATGCTTTTCGTTAAAAGCAATTTTATTATCAATAAATTTACAGACTTTCACTTATACTTGAATGTTATTTTTAAATTTCTTTAAAAAAAAGTATATAAAGTCAAGTTTTGGTTTGTGAAAACTATATATACATGTTTTTGATAAAATTCATATTTACTTGTGGTTGTCTTGTAATATTAATTTGAATAACTTGAGATTCAATGATAAATATTGAATTTTAAGGAATCATTCAAATTAAAAGCAATCAACAAGGTTGAAGAAACTACATTTTGATAAATGAAATATGTGTAAATGAGTTTCTAAAACAGGAAATCGAAAAAAAAAACTACTACAACAAGTTATGATCTAAAGGCCAAGACATATCAAAATGAAGTGGAGGCACAACTAAAGCTTCTAAGTCAGTAACGGCAGCATCTCGAATCCTAAGATTTGCAGCTTTCAGTTCCCTAACTTGTTGGGTAGTTGACTCTAAGTCCCGTCGTTGGCGCTCTACCTCCCGAAGACGGCCCTCTAAATCTTGAGACTGAATCTTTAATTTGTTGACGACTTCATCAAGCTCAGAAAGCTGCACTGAAAAGGATTCATCTTCACACTTACGTACAGCAACCTCTGAACGTAATGAAACAAGATCAAAACTTGACTTGAGAAGAGTCAATCTATCACGAAACGGAGACATGTCAACACCTATGGCTGTAAGGTCGTCTACTTTATCATTAAACTTCTTCAAGTCCTCGACTTGCAAAGAATATAAAGAAAGAGTGCAATCTACAAATAAGGCCTGCGAGCTGATCTAGGAAGAAGGTTTGGGTGGAAGTCTCCTTAATAATTAACCGGTCAAGTATCTGCGGGAACCGAGCTAGGAGACGCTCCAGACTTTCCCGACTAGAAGATGATATATGGAAACCCCTCCAAGAAATAAGATCCCCATTTGGATTGAAGGAAGCTCTGGTAGCAGCTACTTTAGAAGCTACCATTGAATTTGTCGAGTCAAGGGGTGGAGGAGTAGAAAGATGCTGTATGGCTGAGGATTCCTCGAAACCTTGGTCACCTGGAGGATAACCAAGGTCACTATATGGCGAGTGGGAAACATCTGGATGGAGAGCATCAAATAAAGCGAGTGCCTCAACAGGCAAAGGCAAGTCTTTTATCTTCTCGCTCTGAAAAAACAAAATGTCAAAACACAATATATTAAAAAGAAAGAAAGGAAATTCAAGACAAATCATATGTTGATTAAAGAAGGATACACACAATATAGTCAATGGAAAAGGAGTCGGGAGATGCCACAGAAAGGGGAATGTTATTCAACCCACCTAGAATGTTATCAACACTGCCCTCCCGAGCAATCACAAACTCGGTAGAATCCTTCTGGGGAGGATGAGCATCACCAATAATTTTAGAAGGATTCCCCCTCGGGGAAGTAAGAACCTCATCAACATCTTCACACTCATCATGAGGAGCAGTCACAAGAGGGTGTGAAGAAATAGCTGTATCACCCACAACAGGACTCGAGCTCACACCAGATAAGGTATCCTTAGCATCAAGGCTAACACAATCATCACGAGGAGTAGATGACTCAATATCAACAAGTACAGGTTGGGAAGGCTCACGACTAGTGGAAACCACTGCGACCGCCTCATTGGCAGTACTACACATAAGCCCAAGAGGAACGTCATCATCATCATCATCTTCATCGACCACGGTAACCTAAAAAAAAGGGGAAACAATTACTTAACGATGTGTGAAAGTAGTAATACAAAGGATGAAAGAAAATGAGAATAGTAAAAAAAATAATAATAATAATAATTTTTTTTTTACCAAATTTCTACGGCGTTTCTTGGTTGGATCCTCAGCTGCCGGCATGTTAGAATCAGCACTATTAAGAGGGCGTTTTGCCAATGGCTTTATGATAAGCCTAATAGGAGGAAGACGGCTGACTGGAACCACAGCAGAAGCAATAGGAGGAGCTACTTCAGAATAAGTAATAATAGCCGCTCTCGTTTTAGAACGAGTAACTCTCATTGCCTCGGCATCAAAGGATCCCTGGGGAGGAGCTGGAACAGACACCTGAAACGGAGCCCGTGGTGGAAGACTCGTGGAAGTAGTGGGAGTTTGTACAGGAAAAGTATTTGGATCACCTCGAGGAGGAATGTCTGCTAAATGAGGAAGAGAAGACTTAGGCGTCAAGACCTCGTGCTCAACCAATCGGCTACTGGCTGACCAAAGTGTTGGACGGATATTGGTCTTAGGAGAGCATAGCAGTCGGCAATGAATAAATCAAGGTATCATCCTCCCATCTTTTAAGATTTATCTGCCAGTAATTACGTTCGCCAATAGTATATCGCCCGCTCCGGGAATTATCTGGTATTACAAAAGGAAGGGATCTATGAGGATCACTTTGTAGCCTCAGAAATGCCCATGTAAAAGAGGGGGAGGTACAGACAAAATTGACAAGAGCAGCCTCATAATTTCCTCGGCAGGTGTGACTAAAAGGGCGTTCCTGGTCATATCCGAATTGTCTCATGACCCGGTGAGGAGAATACAGTACAATTCCAAAACTATTATTCTCGAGGAAATAAGGAAGCTCTGTAGACCGAAGGAAAACGAACCAAGATAGTGCAGAACCACTCAAGCTGGTTCTGTTGAGGCTTGAGTAGGTACGAAATTGGCGCTTGTAAAAGTGAGGTAGATGGCCGCAACCCTCTGAAACAATGGTATAGGGACGGGCAGTGAACAAAGTATAATCATCAAGAAAAGGCCGCAAATCCGCACTATCGAGTCTAAGTCGGTGATCAATCCAACATGCCATGCGAGGAATGACGTTGGGTGATAAAAAAAGAGGAGACTTCTTCTTCTGCTTAGAGGAATAGCCCGAAAAGCGTTCACAAAGAAAAATCTGAAGAAAGGAGCATGGAATGAAGCAATTGACATCATGCCTGAAGAAATAAAAAATCAAATAAGAAAAAAGTTAGAGGAAAATAAGTGCGGATGGAAAGACAAATAATATATATATATAGGAAAGTGATTACCTCCCAACAGATTCTTTCATGACGAGGATTGTTTCGTCTAGGCGACGATATAAGGACCCTAAGAAGAGAGAAGCAAGGGGAATCTCTGAGCCTCGGGATAATAACGCTGCCAAGCTGAACACACGGGCAGAAGGACCATCTATGGGAGATCCAGGGAAGATGAAGCAGGATAGCCACATAGCTAGATAAGCTGCCAGAGGAAAAGGACAAATCTCTCCACGGAAGGCAAGAACAGATTTGTCATGAATAGAGCTGTCCCATTGGTTGGTCTTGTAGTCACGGAAGAAGTAGCGTACCCAGGATAACCAAGAATTTTTCTGCCGACTGAAAGTCTCGAAGTCTGGAAGGAGTGTATCGCCCTTGAAGCGGGAGATGAAGCGGGAAGATTGCTTGAAGGCTTCCATCAAGTAGGCAACACATTTATTATCTCTAGTGGACATGTTAGAAGGGCCGCAGGAGTTCGAAGCAACAACGGGAAGGCTACAAGATGAGATTCAAAATAAATATATATGTTTCAGAAAAATGAGAATGAATGAAAGGAATAAAAGAAGAGAACTTACTGATAGAGGGCATAGACATCCTCTAGGGTAGGGGTGAATTCCCCCCAGGCAGTGACGAATGTGCAAGTAGAGGAACACCATCGTGAGATCAACACAGTAAGAGCGTTATGGTCATGGTGGATGCGTAAGTCTCTACAAAGTTGAACACAACGAAAGATGCTTGCGTTTTTTAGCATTTCCACGTATTCAGCATTTCCAAGGATTTCGTCGGTCCAATCCTGCCATCCTTGAAGGCGAATAGATGAATCAGATAGGAAGTGAAGAGGACTGAAAGGGTATTCTTTCTTCTCTATGCATAGGCGGGGAATGCAATTAGCACGAGGGATGTCATCCCAACCTCCAGAAGCTGGGGCATACAGAAATAGGCCTTCGTTCTCTGGTGAAGGAAAAGTTACACGGTCATAGTCCTTAACTTTATCCCAGAATGTGTCAGAAGGACCAAAGAAGGGAGCCCTTCCCCAATCAGTGATGAAGGGGGACTCCCGGGTGGTTTTTGGTTCTACGGAGCATTCAGGTGAAAGGGCCTACAAGTAAGAAAAGTTCATCATAAGAATTCTAAAAAAAACAACACAATGTAAGGATGTCAAAGGGGAAAGAAGCACTCACCATGGCAAAGAGGGAGGTCTGATATGTAACCTCAAAGACACCTGAAAAGGAGAAAGAAAAAATGTTAAAAGGAGTTTAGAATCACAAACATGCATTTGGACAGGCGAAACTCCAAACGAGGCGAAAGTTATGGTCAAAATAATAATTACTCCTCCAAAACTTCATTTTTGCCGTCTAGACATTGATTTCTCCCAGGGTTCGGCCCCTTAGGGTTCGTCTCCCCTAGTATTCGGTCCTCTAGGGTTCGGTCAATTGGAGTAATTTTGCTGTATACAGAGAATTTTTTCTTTCTTTGGGTTTTCATCAAAAAAAAAGGGGCTTCGTGGTTTGTCGAAAACACCAATCTTTCTTCATGATCCGAGGGAAAAAACCAAGATATAATCAAGGTAATGGGGCTCGGAAGACAAAAGAAAGACTAGAGTTACCTGAATAAAAAAGAAGAAAGCAAAAGAGCACAAGCAAAAGAAGCCATATGTTCATCATATATGTAACGTATTAGTTTGAGCGAGGAGCTATGTACCTGTGTTATGTAAGAGGAAGACCTTATTTCAGATGAATCACTTCAAATAACTCGATTCTGGGTATGGGAGTATTGACAGCCCTCTGTTTCTTGTCTTGTTCCAAAGATTACTATTATAATTGACCTTTAGTGGCGAGGTGAACAAAGGTTTTTATTGGAAGCAAGTCACCTTCAACAATTGAAAAGAATTATGGATTAGAGGAGAATTATAATCAAGTTCCCTTGGTCTTTATTTTCAAAAAAAAAAAAAAACCGTGACTCAATTGTGTAAAGTGTGCAGCTGCTTCTAGAGCTATTTGCGTACGGAATGGTAATGGGGTAAAGGTAATGGTAGTGCTGGGAAGTGAAAGCTTTGGTAATACTCCATGTACTATATTCATGCTAGCTAGGCCCATCTACTAACTTCATTGGTTTATTCCTATAGGGCTCGGCCAACATTAAAAAAAATTATGATTACCTCATTTTGTATAGGGTTCGGCCAACATAAAGCAGCAGAACAATGTTTTTGTTGGCTAATAGAGGAGTGTTGGCTATTTTATTATGGTGAAAAAAAAAATTATGATTATCTCATTTTGTATAGGGTTCGGCCAACATAAAGCAGCAAAACAATGTTTTTGTTGGCTAATAGAGGAGTGTTGGCTATTTTATTATGGTGAAAAAAAAAACTTAGTAGGGTTCGGATAGAAAGAGGCTTGCTTGTGGCTATCACACCCAAATAAAGCAGCAGAACAATGTTTTTTTTTGTTGGCTAAACAGAGGAGTGGCAACTGGCATGTGAAGCTTTAATGGATTTTTTTTTTTTGGCAAATAAAACCGGAAGCATGTGAAGACTTGTCTCACACAAAAGGTGTCAGAATCATCAAAAAGCTATAATCATCTTTGCTCAAAGAATTACCAAGGCTTCAGTTTGGATGCAAGACGTGCTCATCGATTACTCCAAAGACGAAATAAGATAAGTAACGTTTTATTTATTTTATTTTCTTAAAAATAATAATAATAAGATTTTATTTTATTTTCAAAAAAAAAATCTTAAAAAAAATAAATAATAATAATAATAATAATAATAATTGTAATAATAATAATAAATAATAATAAAAATATTATAACAAGTGTTACTAAAGTCACTAAAAATATGCAATAATGTAGATAGTACAACAATAGCCGAATACACATCACTTATGCATTCATGTGCAGTAAAAAATAATATATATATATATATATATATATATATATATATATATATATATATATATATATATATATATATATATATAGCTGATGCACATAACCATAGTGTTCAGCGAAAAGTATGCACAAAATCACCACTAAAGCAATTTATTGCAGATTTACAGTTTGCACACCTTTGAAGCCTTACTAGCCCCAGAAATATTGGGCAATTAAAGGTGGCAGACTTTGGCGTAGCAGACTTTGGCGTAAATTGAGAGGGACTGTGGCTAGCATGATTCATGCAGAAACATATGATTTTATTTTATTTCATATGATTTTTTGGTTTTGATTTGATTTATAAAAATAAAAAAAATAATAAAAAAAATCTCTTTTCAAGAAAATAAAGATTTGATTTGAAATTTCAAAATAAAGAAAGATTTTTATTTCCAATTTTCAGAATAAAAATCAAATCTTATAAAATTAAGATTTGATTTTATAAAATTAAGATTTGATTTTATTTTGGAAATAAAAATCAAGATTTGATTTTATTTTGGAAATAAAAATTAATGTTTTGATTTTATTCCCAAAATCTTTGAAAGGATTTGATTTTCAAAAAATAAAATAAGATTTTATTTATTAATTAATTTATCTTGATTTTATTTATTAATAAATAAAATCTTATTTGAACTTTTAGGTGTAGGCATGTGCTGTACAGGACTACGGCCAGGACCACAAGTTCTTCCCCGACCTTGAGTTCTCTACTAGCAAGAAGTGCATGCAAAGGTTGAGTTTAGTGAAAAGGATTTAATTTTGGTCGTTCAAATAATAGGAAATAAATATTGGGCAAGATACAGAAAAATTTGAGAAGATTTTTTTAAGATGTCCAAGGAAGAGCCTCGCTAGGTCTTGCTTTCCTAGGGTTTAACTCTAAGGGTTTGGCTCCCTAGGAGTTCCCTCTTCTAGGACCATTGTCTTCAAGACCTGTAGAGTGAAGTCCGGCAAAATCGTTCAAAGACTTGCAGTTTTCTTGCACGATCGTCTATTTGGAAATGCGACTCTCGCGCAGGGGGCAAATGTGGGCCCAAGTGTAAAATTAGGGTTCACGTGACCTAATTGAATTGAATGCGCAAGTAGGGTTCCATGGCCTCATTAAAGGAGCAAATTAGGGTTCGCATAACCTAATGAAATAAAGACGGAAAAGTCAGAAATAAAGGTGCTAGACCTGGGAAAAGCCTCCACGTGTCCCGAGGCAGAAGACTCGTGGAGGCGGCTCGTTTTGGGAATTGATTGAGGGATTGGTTTGGTGGCTAGAAGGACAGGGCTATATGGGCATTACTCTAAGGACTAAAGGGTATTTCTGAAATTTTCCTGAAGGCATGTGCCTTGCACATGACTACTTTCCAGAAAACCCTATAAACACCCCTTCCATTGCATTTGGAAAGGGGGACCTCTCTTCAGATTCAAGACTCAGACTCTCAGAAGATCAAAGAGGTCCTTTTTTGGTGACTTAAAGGCTCGGAGATTCCACCTAAAAGCACTAGAAAAGGGGTTTGAACATTCTCTCAACTGGAAGGACTCGAGAAGGCTCTTGGAATCCTTTTTACCCTAATACGGTTCCTGGATTCTAGGGGTTCTGCCACGCGTCGTTGGAGTAATCGTCCACCTGTTCTTCTCCCTTCTTCAATCAATCAATCAATTCCGTATTCTTCGTGGATTTCTTTCCTCCTCAGCCAACACGAAACCCTAACCCTAGCAAGGTACGATTTCCTTGCCCACAGATTTCCTATTGTGGGAGGGACAAAGTAAAAGAAAAGAAAAGAAAATGGCAAAACACCAATTAGTAATGTACAAGAACATGGTAGAACAACATACAATGTACCCAAAGGATCTCTTTGTGTTCTTCACGTCGACCTGGATGGATGAGATTTTGATTTGCATCATCAAGTTAAGGAATATATATATATCAACCTCCCCAAATTAGTTGGAAGATATTTCTACTAGCAACTCCATTGATTAATAATGTAGTGGGAGGGACCACTATATATGCAAATGGTATATATCATTCTAATGTAGATATTGTGCCGGTAGATAACTTGTTCAATTTCGACTCTTCCTTTTTTTTTCTTTTTCCTTTTTTCCAACATTCTGTTATAGTTCAAACAAGATATTTTATGAGTTGGTTACTTTACAATTTTGATGAACTAGCAACGATATGGCTCAGCAATGCTACCAGTAGACACACATTGTGGTACCCAGTATACATGGGGAATATTAATATATGATGATTGATGAGGAAGAAAAGCAATCCAAGTTAACTTAATTGCTCAGTCAGTATGCTATTCCTGGACATAAGTCATACTTTATTTTCTTGTTCTTTTCCTAGTAGAAAACTTCTTACACAGATATATCCAATTCCCATCAAGCTAAATGAAAGAGACAAGGAAAATATTTACGTCCTGCTTGCTGGACGGAAAGTAACTTCACAGTGAATATAATCTGAGAAAAAATTTCAATACGTCACCAGTAGTATAATAAATGCCAATGTTTCACTAATATTAGTAGTATGGTTCTTCTTTAAAGTGTCAGCCACATCCCAAGAAGAAAACACTACCAGAAAGTAAGAAATCTTTAAACTAATCCAATATCTTATATATATATAGAGTCCGGATCAGGTCCGGACTCCCGAATTTTGTTAAAATCCGGACTTCTTTTTTTTTTTGCTTTTTTTTTTTGAAACAACTTAAAAAAATAATAATAATTATGGAATTGGAATTTTTACATTATACAGTGTTTTGGGTGTGATTTGGATGCCTATAACAAAACATGTCTGTACAGTCTGGGCAGATTGTACATACATTGGTTGGTGTAGGTATTAAAAACACACCCAAAACACTGTATTATTGAAAAATTTCAGTTCCATAAATTAATTTTTTTTTTAGTTGTTCTATCAAAAAAAAATTTTTTTTTTTTTGGGTCCGGATTTTCTCCCGTCCGGGAGGTCCGGACCTGATCTAATTTCTATATATATATATATATATATATATATAACAAAGCTCTCAAACGGACTGTTCGTAAACGAACAGTCCTAGCTGGCAATTATTATCAAAGTCCAAGACATGGCAGCTATTCTCCTTTCACTAAAAACAAAACTTATCAATTATTCTCTCCTCTCTTCTCTCTCCATACAGGTATTCTCTTTTTTCTCTACATACCATCAAAAAAAAAATGACCAATAAAACATAACTTCAATACCTGTTACATAGTAAAAAAAATAAAAATAGTCAATAGCCATTACATTTGGTCAATAAAACATAATTATAGTGAATTAACAACTTTAGTTAACTGCACACAACATCAATAGTCATTACATAGTCAAAAAAAAATAAAAAAAAAAGTAGTTAATCAAGTAGATGAATAATTTTCGCCATCGTCTTCACTTGCATTTGAATTGGAATCTTCAGAGCATACGGACGACCTACAAAAAATTCAATAAAATCACATTAAATAAAAAAATATATTCATAATTTTGCCAAAATCAAATTAAAATTATAAAACAGAAATAAAAAAGATTTGTTATATTACTTGAGTTGAAGCATTGGACAATTTCTTTTATCATGTGCTTGTCCAATTTTTCCACATCCACGACACATTCTCGGTTTATGTTTTTTTGGCGTCCCTAATGCTCTTTCTTTTCCTCCTTTGAGCCTTTTTCCGCACCCCTTTTCCCGCACTTGACTCGGTTCTTGAAGCATATGTTCATATGTTGAACTCAATTTCACTGAACTAAGTATATCAAGACCAATTTTTTCAGCAGAAACTCCTACACTTTTATCACCATTATTCAATATATTCATTTTCTCAAGTGCATTACTCAAAGCATCCCTATATATCTTAGTTCCTTCCACAGTTACAAGTGCCTTATTAACAATTTCCAAAGATTTTTGAACCAATTGACTCCGCAACGTGAGATATAATTTGTCACCATTTATCTCCATTCCTGCACTATCTCTAACTTTCCCACATTTTGCAGATTGAGTCCATCTCTTTAATATGTACTTATTTGGAAGTTTCTCTAGATCATGAAACTTGTTCAAATAAGCTAAAAGATGCCTACAAGGAATTCCAATGCTCTCAAATTTTTTACAACTACATGAAGTATAATCCAAGTCTTTTTCATAAACAATCTCCCTCATTTTATACTTATCATCATTTTTTTAATATTATACACACAATGATTATCATAATCTCCAATAAGCTGGAATCTATAATTCAAGAAGCTCCCCCACAACTCATCTTGAAAATTATAAAATAATTCACATGTGTAAATATCAACCATTTGTAACAAAAAAGAGTGGAGCATTTTCACCTTAGGCTTTTCATTCATGTCTTTATTATCGGCCTTTAATTCTTCATGACGTTGGTGTGCAAGACCCCTACCAAACTGAATCATAAAATTCACCAATGAATTTCTTTTGTTAACATATCTCTTAAAGAATGCATGAGTGCCCTCAGCTCGTTGGCTACTTGACATACCAGCCGAGAAAACATGATTAACATATGCAGGCACCCATCTTGAACGAATTTCAAACATTGACTTTAGCCATTTATTCTCATTCAACCCACTTATGAGAACGAGACCCAACCTCCTAGAGTCAAACTCTTCTGTACTTTCTGATTTCCATGTACAATCTGAAAATTCCTTATAGTATTGAGCATATTTTACCGAATCTAACTTCTCAGAAAAATTTGTCAAAATGTGCCAACTACAATACCTATGATAAGTACTTGGAAGAGTTTCAGAAATAGCTTTCGTCATCGCTAGATCTTGATCAGTGATAATCATCTTTGGAGCATCACCTGGCATAAATTCTAGGAATTTATTGAAAAGCCAAACAAAAGAATCTACAGTCTCATCAGATAAGAAAGCACAAGCAAATACAATAGTCTGCCCATGATTATTAACCCCCAACAATGGTGCAAAAATCATTCCATACCGGTTGGTATTGTATGTAGTATCGAATATCACCACATCACCATAAAAGTTATAAGCCCGTCTAGAATTTCCATCGGCCCAAAAATAACAAGTAATACGATTTTCATCATCCGACTCAATTTGAAAGATGAAAGAAGAATTCTTGATCTGTTCTAATTTAAAATATTCAACCAACATACCACCATCGTGCCCCTTTATCTCATTACGTTTATCCCTCTCATAATTATATAAATCTTTTTGCGTACCTCCTATGTTTTCTAACCCCTCTGCTTGAACTCCCAAAAAATTATATTGTTGATGCAGTGGTATATTTACCATTCCAAGTTGTTGTGCTAAGCATTTTTGGGCATTGGAAACATTGCGGTGAGATCTTAAAAGATGAACTTTTCTTGGGGTGGACAATGCGTGACTATGCCCTTCAATAAATACACTCACAACAAAAAATCCAGATTTTGATTTCAAAAAAGCAATTTTAGCTTTGCAATTCTCTTTCACATTCCCCCGACGCCTTTGTGTATCAGTATCTGCCACTATTGAACCTCGTCCTTCCTTAAAACAAACATATTCCTTCCTTATAATTTCTTCACTCCCTCCCCCTTTATTCCTTTGGGTCCAACTTCGAATACTAAATCCGGCCTCTTTTGCATATGCATTGTAAAAATTTTTGGCATCCTCTAATGTTTCAAATTGTTGTCCTATTTTGGGCTTTAGCTCAAGTCTTACTTGAGGATTATAAATGGACATTGACTCTTCTAACTCATTCTCTACTTGAAACTCTATATCATCACCACTCTCTCCTACATTCAAATCAACATTGTCACAACTCCCAAACTCTAAGTCCACAATGTCCATTTCAACAATATGTAAATATACAAAATTATGCAAAAAATTATTCACACAAGAAAAATATAATAACTCTAACAATTGCAATGCTGCAATTGATAATCTAATCATGTTTACCTATAACCAAACCAATTACAGATATGAACATATATATAGAAAGAGTATTTTAATATTTTTACATCTCAGAGCAGAGCCTTCTTCTTTATTTTTTTTTATCTTTTCAGAAGAAGAAGGCTTTTCTGATGCAAATAAAAATTTTATACTCAACAAATATTAATTTCGGCTCCTCATTTTTTTGTAAAGAAGAAAAAAAAACAGAACAATTAGCAGGGGAACAAAAGAACTCAAAAACTTTAAAGTATTCATTTCTAATTTCGGTCTTTTTTAAAGTCCTAATTTCTAACCAAGGTGAAAAAAAACAGAACAATCCAAAATTAGGACTTTTTCTTTGTAACTTTTAGAGAAATTAAGTTCTATATATATATTGGCAAAATTTATACATTAATTTAGTTATTTAGATCTGGGTTTAAACCTAGATTCCTCAATTTCTTTTTTTCGTTTAAACTCAAATCTGAAAAGAGAGAAAAAGTATTACTTGAAATCGAGATCCACGGATTTGGGAGGACGTCGAACTTGAGAGGGATGGGCAGAATGACTCTTCAATCGTTGGTATGCAGAGGGAGAAGAGAATACGTGGTACGGAGTAGGAAGAGGAAATAAAGAATGCCTGGAAGAGAGAATGTTTGGAAGTGAAAGAGAGGGAAGAAAATATAACTTTAATTGATAAGAGATTACCTGGAGGAGAGAGAGGGAAGAATGCCCAGAAGATAGAAGTTTTGTTTTTAGTGAGGAGAGAGTATATATCTGCCATGTCTTGGACTTTTATAATGACTGCCTAGGACTGTTCGTTTACGAACAGTCCGTTTGAGAGCTTTGTCCTATATATATATATACTAGCAACAGTTCCGTGCCTCTGGCACTATGGATGTTGGGATTTATTTCAAATTTTGGACGATCCAGATGATTTATTGAGTGAGCGAGAAATTTAAAATCATTTGTATTTTATTAGATAGATGGATGGTGAGATTTATCCCAAACTTTGGACGTCCCAGATGATTTATTGAGTGAACGGAAAATTCAAAATCATTTATATTTTATTAGATATAATTAGATATATAGAATATAGATATAGATAGATAGAATTAGATAGATTGTATTTTATTAGATAGATGGATGGTGGGATTTATCCCAAACTTTGGACGACCCAGATGATTTATTGAATGAGTGGGAAATTCAAAATCATTTGTATTTTATTAGATAGATATATTGTGTATAACCGGTACGGTACAATATTTACTCATTTTTTACCTAAACGACTGAACCAGATGAACACCCTCTCCCTCTACGACTCCTCTCTCTCCAGCTGAATGACAATTTAAGTTGAAAATGGAACAATTTGTTACTAAGTTAATTCCTAAGCATTATTATAACATACAGAGTACCATAATATCATTTATGCCAACAAACACTTGCACGACATAAAGACAGCAACACAACAATATATTATCTTAAAATTTCAGCATTAGGCTGCTCAATTCATATTCGCTTTAAAACAAAGTTGACGGCACTCCAAACCCAAACCTTAAAATGACTAGACTGATTCCTTCACTAACTGTGTCTATAAGTATAGATGTCATCATGGTTGTGTTGCCAGTAAATGTCCCTGCTAGCACTAAGAAGCTCATTTGCAGCATAAAACACAAGTTCACGAATGGTTTTTTGGAGAATTACGTCATTACATGTGACTAATTAGAGAATCAAATTGTACCCATATTTTGGTCCCACATTTGCCTCAGACTTCAATTAAGAGCTTCTTAACATAAATTGCTTTGTTGTATTATGGTGATTTTAGATTTTCTGCATGTTAAACTACGTGGCTAAGAAGCGTAGTCAATTTAACTAATCCAAGGAATACTGTAAATGCCCAAAAATGCAGCCTTCAGTTACTGTTTGCTTAAGTAATGCCTGATTTGAGATTAACTTGTGTAATAAAACAAAACTTAGTCACATCTTAAAACTAGTAAAATATTTGAGCTCAGCTCGAACACATTTGATAAGTTATGGAGGAGGATCATGTTGTCATCCGGATCCTCCTCCATTGGTTCCCAACAACAGCTCACTGTGAACACTCTCATGTCACCGCTCAATTTAACAAATCCAACTCAAACACTGGTGATGAAACTTCACCCAGGTAACTACATTTCATGGAAGGCTCAACTCTTGCCTCTTATACGAGGAAATAACTTGAAGTGATTCATTGATGGAACAACTGTACCGCCATCGGAAAAACTCCTGCCACTGTCGTGGGTGCGACACCCATTGATAACCCAGATTACTTAACCTGGTATCAGCAGGACCAAAACCTACTTAGTTTATTGATCTCATCTCTTTGTGAGGACATCGTTCCGTTAATTCTCGATGCACAGTCATCCCGTGAGTTATGGACAATGCTTGAGCACCGGCGGAACTAGGGGGGACGGGGGGGGCAGTTGCCCCCGGTAGCCGGACGCTGGACAGTGTCAGGGGCGAGGGGAGGGGAGGGGCGGGGCGGGGGAGGGGGCGGCCAGCAGGCGCCGCCGAACCGGCGAGGATATTTACAGTTAAAATCAAGGAGATTCAAGTAAAAGACAGATTCATTTAATGGTGTAGTGGGTGGTTTGAAGCATTGAAAAAAGATGAGAGCTCGTCGGAGATGAAAGTGCAGTCGGAGAAGTTGATGGGTTCTGATAATTCAAGCTCGAGTACCAAAGTTGCAGGTCTTTACTGGTTTTCTTTCCTATTGCAGTTACATCCTTTCACTTTGTTTGGTACTTGACTTTAATATTATTATGTTTTTGTTGACTGTTGTGATTTTAAACATGGACCCAAATAGATGGTGTATCTTATTTTGTTCAGTAGCTAATTTGTCAATAAATATTAATAAACTCTAAAAAATTTTGAAAGTAATTTGTGCCTATCTTAAGTTTGTTAAAATGTTTTAATGGAATTATGAAAAGGGTTGATTAAAATAAAAGAATTAGTATATTATATAAAGGAAATATGATATATATAATTGAATTATAATTGATGGTGAAGAAATTGAGAGTGATTCCGAAGCAAATAGTGATCTTGACTCCTTGTGCATTGGGCCACGATTCTTTGATCGGTATGCATTAGGCTGCTAATATACTTTCCATTTTTTTTCAATCAGGGTCAAAATCAAACTCAAGACCTTAACTCCGCTCCCTCGCCGTTGTAACCTACACGTCGCTGCTCCGGACCTCCGGTAACCACCCTTAAATTTTGACCCCCCTCAGATTTTGTTCTGGTTCCGCCACTGTGCTTGAGTCTGCATATGCATCACCTTCCACAACAAGAATCATGAATCTCCGTCTTAGCCTTCTGGAAATCAAGCTAAATGATGATTCCATCTCTAATTATCTTTATCGGGCAAAAGCAATCAATGATCAACTCGCAGCCGCCGAACGACCCATGTGTATGTCAGAGTTTACTTGCCTAATTCTCAAAGGATTACGCCAAGAATGTCATAGCGTAATTCCTTCCATCATAAATCGGTTGGAACCTATCTCCTTCACTTATCTTCATAGCACTCTAATGAATCACGAGTTGCTCACCCAACATTTTTACAGTGCTATTATATCCCCTACAAGTCAGACATGTCCCTCAGAAATTCCTACTACAGTCACTTCCGTCCCACCATCTGCTAATTTGGTACAGAGAACATCAAATCCAAGGAATGGTAATGGCTATTCTAATCGTAATTATCGAAATGACAACAACCGAAACTCTAATAATCGATCACGTCATTATCCGGATAATAGGCGTTACAACAATGGTCGCACAACTTCCGGACAACCCAGTCATGCTCTTCGATGTCAAATATGTCATTGGTACAATCATGGGTGGAGCCATGTATAGGCTAGGGTGGGCTTTAGTCCGGGTGGAGTTTTTGGAAAATATTTAGTACTTGTATATTTTTAATAGTCCAATTCAATATTGTTTTCCTGTTTTCTTGTATTAAGAAATTGTTTGGGGTTCTCATATGTCTTTAAAGGTTTGTACAATAATTTTTAGTTAGTGTTTATGATTTTATCCAAGTGTTTTTTCCCTTGTGTCTTCATCCTTATTCTTAAGATATAGTTCTGTTTATTTAATCTAGTATCCTCAAAGACTGTGGTGTCCTTGTTTTTTTTTTTTACATCCTGGAGGGAGTAGTTTTTAATGCTATGTTGGCCTTTATCTTGTTTAATTTTGATGTTTACTTGTTCATGCATCATTTGTTGCTAATTGTGGCACATTACTAAGATAGGAGTACTTGGTTGATATTATACTTGTTGTATGCCATGCTTTGACTAATTTACTTATCTATGTTTTGAAATCTAATGATACTATTAGCATTCAGTATGTTATTTTTCACTATAATCATTCAATATAATCTTTCAATTGAACCAATTTTTTTGTTAAAAATCCAGCTGTTAAACAATCTTATAAGTCACAATGGAAAGTCAAGGAAGCAAGAGAGAAAAAACTTTGTTTTCTTTCTTTAAACCAAGAGAAAGTACATCAACGACAACTAGTTTATACTTGTTAAATTCGTGAATTTGAAATAAATAACGTATTGAAATTACTTTGTTGATGTGATGAGAGGTTATATATATGCTAATTGGAGTAATAAAGATGAATTTTTTGGCTAAGCTCCTCTATTATATATGCTTATGAAATATGGAATTTTAGAGTACGCCTTCAAGGTGTTTGAAATTTTGCCTCTAAGATGTTGTTATGCTAAAACTTGTGATCGATCTTGGTGGGACAATTTCTTGCGTATATGGTTGATACTTAATAGCCCAGGGGACAAAAATTCCTAGCTCCGCCCTTGGGTACAATCACATTGCAGCAACTTGCCGCCATCGCTATAACCATGCACAACAGCCGAGTGCTAACACTGTTTCTTTCTATCCTGACAATTCCACTGATGCATGGTTCCCAGACACAGGGGCTACTCACTATTCCACTCCTGATCTTCACCAATTACATCACTCAATTGCATACAATGGGTCTGACACTCTCAGCGTGGGTAATGGTACAGGGCTTCATATAGCTAATATGGGTTCATCTAATTTCAAGTTTGAGAATGGTTCATTTGCCTTGCGTGACATTTTACATGTTCCTCATCTTTCCATTAATAAATTTACACATGATAATGATGTATTTTTTGAGTTTCACCCTACTTTTTTGTGTGTTAAGGATCGCAAGACGAAGAGAACGTTGCTGTACGGGCCAAGTGAAAGAGGACTCTACTTTCTTCAACCTTCTACTTCTTCAGCAAATAACCAACCTACATCACTTGTCACAACCAAAGCTTCATCTGCTTATTGGCATATTCATTTAGGTCATCCACACTTCCAAGTTTTGAATAAAGTCATTTCTAGGCTTCTAGCCATAAGCTACCACTTTCAAATTCCAAATTTAAATTTTGTAATGCATGTCCACTAGGCAAAGCCTCTAGACTTCATTTGTCTGTCACCAAGCATAATGTTTCTTCTATTCTCGAATTAATTTACAGTGATGTGTGGAGTCCTTCTCCCATACTTTCTAGTGAAGGTCATCGTTATTTTGTAATCTTTGTGGATGCTTTCACTAAATTCATATGGTTTTATCCCATGCAAGCAAAGTCTGATGTCTTTCGAATTTTTAAGTCGTTCCAAACACTTGTTGAGCGTCAATACAATGCAAAAATAAAATCTGTTCAAACAATCTGGGGTGGGGAATTTCGTACTTTTAATAAATTTTGACTCCATTGGTATTAATCATCGTTTGATTTACCCCCCCACACACGAACAAAATGGCATGGTTGAACATAAACATCGTCATATTGTTGAAACTAGTCTTACCCTTTTAGCATCTGCATACATGCCACTCAAATATTGGCAATATGCTTTTGATACAGCCGTTTTCTTAATTAATCGTCTTTCTTCTTCTGCTTCTAATGGCAAGTCACCCTTTGAATGCGTTGTAGGTCGTCCACCAGATTATTCATTTCTGAAAATTTTCGGGTGTCTGTTTTCCTTATCTTCGTCCTTATAATACCCACAAAATCAATTGTCAGTCTCAACCTTGTATTTTTTTGGGATATAGTCCCCATCATATGGGTTACAGGTGCCTTAATCTTAAAACAAATAGGTTGTATGTGGCACGTCATGTGCGGTTTGATGAAGAATTTTTTCCTGACCATTTAGTTGCTCCCTCCATAAATCAGTCACATGTTTGGGCTATGACACCACTTTTCCAAACCAGTAGTCTTCATATGCGTACTCCTATCACTTCCCTTTCTCCGTCGGTCTCTAATCCCACTTGGACTCCTGCCCTCCAATCTGTCTCCACTCCTAGTCCTAATTCCTCCAGTCTTCAATCCAATACAAGCATTTGGTCACTCTCCTTCGAGTCTCCTCCTCCCAAAGCAAAATCCCTTTCCAGCCTCTATCGTGAAACAACAGTGCTACCACCCTTTTTTTCCTCTCAATTGACCGCTCTTCCAGTCCGTTCACTATCTAGTGATTCCTCAATCCTCTCATCATCTCCTATATTTTCTCCTGGCTTACACCTTGCTTCTAATCTCAGTCCCTCTGCCCCGACATCAAACAAACTCTTTGCAACGCAATCCTCAACACACTGGTGTGCTGACTCGAGCAATGCTACGCAAAATAAATCAATCCACGACAGAGGCCCTCACTATAGCTATTGACCAGATTCCTGATATTGAACCATCATGTTACTCATAGGCTGTTAAATTTAGCAAATGGTGTGATGCTATGGATTCTGAGTTTAATGCTCTAATTCTGCAAGGTACATGGGTTCTTGTTCCACAACCTCATATGAATATTGTTGGTTTTAAATGGGTCTATCGCATTAAACGAAAACCCAGTGGAGAGGTTAACAGGTATAAGGTGCGCCTAGTTGCCAAAGGTTTTAATCAAGAAGCTGGCATTAATTTTGCAGAGACTTTTAGTCCTGTCGTTAAGCCCACAACCATACGGGTAGTCCTCTGCCTAGCCGTCTCTCAGTCGTGGCATATTCACCAACTTGATGTCAACAATGCTTTCTTAAATGGATGATTAGAGGAAACAGTTTATAGGGCTCAACCCAGAAGTTTCGAGGACAAGAATTTTCCTAATCATGTTTGTCAACTTCGTAAGTCTTTGTATGGCCTCAAACAAGCCCCTCGAGCTTGGTATCAACGGCTAACTGAGTTCCTTCTAGAGTTGAATTTTTCTATTTTCAGTTCGGATACATCAATGTTCTGTAAGTCAACTGGCATGGGCAAATTGATCTTGTTAGTTTACGTGGATGATATTATCATCACGGGAAACTCTTAAGCAGCAATTGACAGATAGATGAAGTCTCTTGGTGCTGAATTTGCTTTAAAGGATCTAGGCCCTCTCAGTTTCTTCTGGGTGTTGAGGCAATTCGCACTCCACACGGTTTATTATTATCTTAGAAAAATTATATTAATGATGTTTCGCACGGGCCAACACGACTGCTTGCAAAACCAGTTAGCATACCGTCTTCCACCCATCACTCATCTTTGGTTTCCCCAACCACTTCTCACGTTGATGTTCGATTTTTTCGGCAAATCGTTGGCGCTTTGCAGTATATTACGTTAACTCGTCCGAACATTTCATTTGCTGTGAATAAGGCGTGTCAATCCATGCATTCTCCTACTAATTCGGACTGGGTTGCTGTAAAAAGGATACTTCGTTACCTACAATATACAGCTCATTTCGAGCTATAGGTCTTAAAATCCACAAAGCCATTCGCCTTACAAGTATTTTGTGACTCTGATTGGGCTGGTTGTCAACAGGACCGACGCTGAGTCAAGATTACCAAAATTCAAAAAAATCACTTGTGGTTTACCAAAATTCTTGAGTCACCACCTATGTTTCGAAAACTATCGATTTTCCACTGATGGTTTCATATTCATTCTCACAACAACACCTACTAACGATTTTTGACTAACACCGTTAGTTTTTGTAGTTAAAGACTATTCTGCCCTTCGTACTTCATTAGCATCAATTAGATCCTGTTTGGGCATAAATTAATCCCCATTAGCAGTCCCCCTAACAGCAAAAGTTTTATCGTCATACTATCAGTTGACAGTCTTAACAGTGTAAACAAAAAAATAAAAAGGAATAATAAGAGAATGGGGGTATAACCTACCTGTAGAGTGTAATCAATAACACAAAAGCCACATAATACACGTTGAGAACAATCATTCATACATAGTTTCACGAAAATAAATCAAACCGAAAGGCCAAAGAAAATATTTGTCAAATCCTCGCTTTCAGAAGCAGCAGATCAGTGTTAAAAAACTTGCGTCAGCTTCAATATCCATTTTCCAACACCCCTAACACGAGTAAACAAAAAATTTTCTAATGTGATATTTGTGTAATTACAACGTATGTTCATAATCTAATGTGATATTTGCTATTTCTGATGAAATTCACCATGGAATTTCTTTCAAAATTGTTCAATTGCAAAATATGTGGGCCTTGCTTTATTTTATTTATGTATTTTAATTAGTTTCCAATATTAAAATAAACTAATTAGCATTTACTTAGTTTCTTAATAATAAATTAAATTTAATAAAATAAATAAATTTAAAAAATTAGATAATGTAATATAATACAAAATAAAAATATAAAATAATAATAAAATAAATTAAATTGCATAAAATAAATTTAATTTAATTTAACAAAGTAAATTAAATTTAACAAAAATTAAAAAATATGATATAATATAATAGTAAAATAATTATATTTAATATTTAATTTAATAAAATGAAATAAATTTAATTTAATTAAAAAATTAAAATTATATAATATAATATAATACAAAATAAAATAATTACAATAAAACATAATAATAAATTAAATTTAATAAATTTAATTTAATTTAATAAAATAAATTAAAAAATTATATAATATAATACAAAATAAAATACAATAAAACATAACAATAAGTTTAATTAAATTTAATAAAATAAAATAAATTTAATAAAATAAATTTAACTTAATAAAAAAATTGAACCAATTATATAATATAATAAAAAATAAAATAAAACACTAGGTAGTATTTGCTCAAGTCTCCACAACTAAAGTAAACAGAATATGCTTGACACATGTAAATACTTATGTAGTTTTTCACAATCAAAGTAAACTAAATATGCGTGGCACATCATGTTGTATATACTGACACATCATGTAGTATACGTAGGAGTTTTAGTAAACTAAGTACTGGAATCCCTCCCGGACAGTTCGTCGTGATACGCGACAAGATGGTCCGAATGGTGGTTATCCTACTCATGGATGCTTTTGAGCCGATGCTGAGTCATCCCCTGACTATTTAGGTATACTATTTATTTTAAGTTGACTATTCTGCATGTTATTTAATTTTCATTTAGTTGTATCTTTAATTTTGTCATGTGATTTCCCGAATAATTATAAGCATAGTTAGTCTTGCTTGATGATTAACTTAAGATGATTGTGTCAGATGATGATCCTTTGAAAAAGAAAGTTATTGAGTTAAGAATTGATACAATTAGAAGAATACTTTAATAAAGGTGGTATAGAAAAGCATCTAGGTATTGATGTAGTTTTAAAGTAGTAATTCTGGGGATGAAATCCTTATAAGGAGGGAATAATGTGACAACTCGAGAAATCGGATAAACATATAAATTAAGTTTAAAGAAATATTATTTAATAAAATAAGTTTTTATTAATAATATTATGTGTTATGTGTTTATTAATCATTTTATGACTTAAGATGATTATAAAACGTTAGGATTTTGGCTACGTGCAAGAATAAATGTGTAAGAATTTTGAAGACGAAAATAAAATTTTATGAGAAAAAGACGAAATATGCATTATTCACTCAACGAAACCTAAGGGTTAAACCCTAAAGGGTTTGAATAACCTAAGTCTTTTAGAGAGATTGGTATGTCCTAACGACCTTCCGTTTTAAGATTTGACGGTAATATATCATGAAAAGTCATATCATCTAATAAAAGTTAGTCTCGAAAAACGTGCAGAAATCGGACGAAATAAAAATGACGAAAAATATATTTATCGTCTTTTCAATCGTTTTAACCATGTTTTGGGAAAACATCGCTAAAAACACCATTCACTAAAAAATGTTTTTCAGTTTTTGAATTTATTGAAAAACGCGCTAATGTTAGAATGACGAGGTCCAATAAAATTTGGAAAACGAGAAACACAGTTTTTCGACTGTGTAATGAATTTAAGAATATTAAGGAAACTAATATTAGTATAATATAAATTATTATACAAGAAGAATACGAGTATAATATGAATTATTATACGAGTATAATACAAAAAATAATACGACATCTAATACAAAAATAATACGAAGTACAATACGCGTATAACACGTAAATTATATAGCATAAATACAAAAGTCATAAAGTCTTGGTCAACAAAAATAACTATCTTTTTCACTTTCCCACCAACTAACCACACATGAGTTAGCATTTAACCATGGTTAAGTTAGGTGTGGTTAGGTTAAAGAATGTGTGGGCAAAACTGAGGAAGTGGGAATAGTGAATGGTGACTTAAAATTTAACTATACAGTGGATGATGAGGGGATGGTTTGTAAGATTTGGAACTTAAGGGTGTTGACTAATCAAGACCCTAAGTTAAGTGACCAATGTGTAAGGAAAGTAAAGTTATTTTAATGACCATAGTGCCCTAGCTCTTGGTTATTTTATAAAAGGCAAGGCATTTGCTTGAATGTGTTTGTTTATTTCAACTTGCACATTCAAGAACAAAGACAAATATTGAGAGAGCGATCAATTTCGGATGGAGAAGAAGAAGAAGGAAGAAGAAAATCTAGCAATCTTGCAAGCTTTGTCAATAAGGAAAAAGAATAATGAAGAAAGATAATACCAAAACCTAGTTGTAATCCATTCTTCTCTAAATTTAATATGTAAAATCACATAACTTATTGATTATGGAAGTAAAGATGGTAGAAAATGATAATGAATATGGTTTAACCACAGAAATAAGTATGTAATAAGAATTTGAATATTCTCGTCATCTATTTTATTTTAAGCTTTCATATGCTATATGAAGTGCTTGGTAGTTGGATGATTCGTATGAATCAAATGAATGATTCAAAAAAATAAGGAAAAAATAGTTGACTTAAAACACTAATATGCATGTTAAAATGGAATCATAATCAAAATAGCGATTAAAAATAAAAAACGAACGAAGAACACGAAGAACAAGATGTTGGTGGACAAATTTAAAACCATGTTAATTAGAGTTTGTTGTTGATGAGTTTAAAACCATAATGTATAAGTTAGTTGTTATATTCTTGGTTAAGAGATATAGAAGTGTAAAAAATGTTCCCTTTAGAACGGATTAAAAATATCGTTTAACGAAGTTATAGCAAATATTTAGTAAAAGACGTTAAGAGTTAAAATAGTAATTCGTTATGATTTCTGGATGAAATTATAATGCCAAATAATGAACTCGAATAATTAGGGTTTCATAAGAATGTCAAATAAAATAAAAAATGTGAGTCGTGGACTTAAGAACGAACTTATTTCGGGTTATGAACGATAAACGCTAAGAACGTAAAATGATCGAATGATGAATTTTGATCCAATATAAAGGCTTGTTAAAGGATTTAGAAAAATATTCTGTCATAGGAAAAACGTAGTATGTAATGAAAGAAAGAAATTGACTTTAGAACGGATTCGTTCTGAGTTATAGTGAAGAAGTTACGAGATCGCAAAGTAGGCGTTTTGATCATGCTCAACACTTAGAAAAAATTTATGAGTTTAAGGCACGACTACATGGAGTTGGCCAAGGCTTAGAAGGCAGCGCTGTCACAAGGAGCCAGTTTTGTTAGTTGGTGCCGTAGCGCCGGTTTAACAAAGGAACCTGGTGCCGCAGCGCCAGTGTAGGGGAAAACCCAGAAATGAGCTTTTAACTGCTTAAACGCTTGGGGAAAGAATACATAATGAATATGAACGTAAAGTTAACTTAATGTATTACTTTAAGAAGTGATCAAAACCTTAAGTAAAGGTTAGAGGAAGGGTTAACAAATAAGTAAAGTAAACGTAAAATGTTTAAAAAATGTGAATGTGAAGTATTCGCGATGGATGATTGTTCTTGGCATACAAAAGACTGTATGACTTAGACATTAAGGATTGATAATGAACTTAATGTTCACATAATGTATCACTATTGTAAGTGATTGAAATCTTAAGTACAGGTTGAATTAAAGTTTAAAAGATGATCTATGTAAACGTAAAACACTTAAACTGATGATGACGTTTAGTGTACGCATAAGATAAACATGATTAGCATACACACGAGTGTATGGCTTTGACGTAGAAAGACGAAGGATGATGAATGTCGTATAAACATCGAGAAGTCGAGTTACTTTAATAACTTATAAAGTGTTCCTAGTCAAATAATTCAGCTATTATAAGATATGAACTAGAAGCAATGTAAAGCTATCATAGATGATGATAATAAGGATTATGACATCTCCGAATGTCGTAATGATGAAAAGGCAAGAAAATTATAATAAACGATAACAAAATAATGAATAAGGAAAAGAATCTGAGTTTAATAACACGGACATCAAAGTAATGTATAAAGTTAACGTAAGTGGGTGATTAATGAATTTACATAACTAATGAATGAATTATCCTTATATGATATATAGGGATTAAGAAGAGTAGTACAATGCAAACTGTAAGTTGTGCTTAAGGCAAGTTTTCTAACTTCATTCATATTTCGATTGAATGTTAGTTTCTTTAACTTACTAAAATGTTGTATCTGAGTAAGTTATAATCTATGTGCAAATGTGTTATATTTGTGCAAGATGTGTACCATGAATTCTGTTATATGCCAATTATTTGCATTTGTGTGCTTTTAAGGTGAATTGTTCTATGATTGAACTGTTCAAGTTGTAAAATTTTTGGTAGTTCATGAACTGTTTAAAGAATGAATTTGTGTTGATTATTTCAACTAGGAAAATGTAAGAATGGTAAGTTAAGTTGTTGTACAATCATATTATTTAATCGCTGATGTGTAGTATCTGAGTTAAACGATTCCTTTGTTATGGGAAAAGGTTTAATATAAACTAGTAATCGATCTAAGTCGCTGTAAAAGATAGTGTAGATGAGACGGGAAACTAATTCGTTAGTTTTTGGTGGGGAGCATCCCGGCTTACTATATTGATAATTGTTGAATACTCGATGTGTACCGAGTATTAGGTTTGTGTATATATATGTTGAAAAGGTGATTCTTTTCACATATGTAGTTTTGTAGGATGAGTTAAGTTGTAGAAGTGTTAAATGACATGTGTTATGTAAAGATATATGTTATTGATGTTTTTAAATGATAGGAATCAGAATTATTCTTGTTGTTCATGTTTCTTCATAACTCTTGTTCAGTTATTGAAGTCTTCTAAAGAAAGATTATATGATTCTTGATTTTGTTGTTATTCAACTGTTAGAACTTGCTGAGCAATCGAATGCTCACACTTGTTTAAAATAAAAACATTTTCAGCGACGATAGAACGAACTGAAGAATCATGTGAAGTACGGTGGCAAGCAAATAGGTGTCATTGTGGGGTGCTATTCATTATGTAGATGAGCAAGTTAAGAAAAAAAATCAAGACGAGTCTTGTAAATATAATTAGTTAAACTTTTATGTATCGATTGTGACAAGTTAAAGTCACCTTGTAATAAAACAAAGAATAATGTATTTATCATTATTTGTATGTAATGAAGATTTTAAGGTAATAGAATCTGGGATTTAAAGAAATAGATTGTTATATTTGGTGTTTTAAATTATATCTTAAGGATATTTGGATGTACGTATTGTGACGCCCCCAAAATAGGTCCATACAACCCATTCTGAGTCGCCAAATACATGGTACAGAAAACAACTATAACTTCATTATTACAATTGTCGTGCAAAATACGACAACACATATGCTGTGAGTTTTAATATAAATATTGTCTTCTAGACAATATCCAAACTTAAATAAATTCCTCATTACAATTATTGATACACTATTTTACAAAATAGTGAGGACTGCTAAAAAAATTGTCTTGAACCATCACTCCACACTCCGACTAGTTCTCGCTATATTCTCGCATTCTGAGAAGAAAAATGGAACAAAAAGGAAAAGGGTGAGCTCAACTAGGCCAGTAAAGAATATTATGACTAATATAATATAGAATAAATTATCGTTAACCTTCAATAAATAAGATAAAATATAATAGATAACAAGTTTAGATCAATATTCGCAGCAAAAATAATAATTCATTAGAAGAGTTAAGTAGAGAATGAAATATACTATCTTCTATGATTTAAAAGTTCATCATCAATATTTTATCCCTGTGACATCAATCAATATACATTTTGAACCAAATATTCATCTTTGCTCTACGTGCCAAAGATATTCATTTGTATCATCAGTTGGTCATGTTCATCTCAACACCTGTCCATCTTTGCATCACGGGCCAAGGATATTCATCAGGTAATCATTCATTTTTGTACTACAAGCCAAATATATTCAGTTATATCACCATTTAGGACTGAGGATGATGAAAATATTTTAAAGAAAACGAATCCAATGAGATAAAAGTACAAAGATTAAGGATTAATACTTTAATTTATCCAAGTTCAAAAATACTCCATAATAATCAATTGTGGAGCAAAATTCAAGAATAAAGATCAAAACATGGATACATCAATGATAGTAACCATAATAGACAACTTGGACAAAGAAAGAAAATTTAATTTTTTTTTATGAATAGTGTCATATTCGTGAATAGTGTCGTATACGTGAATAGTAACCTCGACACGAAAAGCTAATAATTTCAAAATAAAATTCATATCAATATTTTGGTATAATGATATTAAAAGAAATAACATCATTTATGAAAAAAATAACATCCCTTACCTCAAAAGAATAGGACTTCTGGCTAAAATATTGGATATAATGCTGAAGAAAATCTGCACTGCTTATCAACTCTCAAAGTATCTAAATACTCACAAAAATATGCTCGATATTATAGAGAGAAACTTTCTGATTCTGGTGTGATTTTTAATTCTAACATAAGCACCCTATTTATAGGAAAATGCTTAGAACGCTGAAGCAGAAAATTTAATAAAATATTATATTTATAAAAAACAATTTCGCACACCTCCTTGACAAATTCATCAGCCCACACAAGTGGGGACCACCTCACAAAAAATGTTTTTTTATTAAAAAATATTTATAACCCCAATCAATTCAAACCCAATATTCTGGAACTTCAATAATTCATAATAAATAGCCATTTTATCAGAAAAATATGAATTTTATGTCTATTCAATAGGAAATTTAATTCTCTACAACTTTGTAGAAGAAAGTTTTTCCAAATTCTAAAGGGAAAATGACCGAAATCCACAAACGGATGATTTTCAACACCTCTATTCCGACAAAATACTGATAAAACACCTCAGCATTAATTCCTTCATTTATATCCACATAAAATAAATATTTTCTTATCATATAAATGAATAATTAATTATTCACAAATAATATTACAGAACTACAATATTGACAACCAGGTCGTTCCCAGGAAAGAGGGGGCCTTCAGTTAAGGATTTCTCCTTACTGACGCGCAATTAAATAACCCCTCCTAGACAGAACTTCCTTAAACATTTCCAATAATGCTATCTAATAATATTATTCAAATAATATAAATTATTGATATGATAATTTGAAATACTGTGCAATGATAATCATTGAATCAATAATATAAAATATCAACGTAGCAATTATTGAACCAATAAAATAAAATACCGTGCGCTACAGTGCAACACCGCGTATTATTGTATTTTAACCACCGGGTATTCTAACAGTGTTAACGGTAACAACTACGCCGTTATTTATAAAAAAACTCATACTTATAGTTTTCTTCATCCGATAATTTTTCATTATGGGGCCCACAATTGGCTGCGCCGTCGTACGAATATTTCCCGACAACAAGAATATTCGATGACCAAACGAATATTCCCCGACAACAATGAGTATTTTATAACCACTTGCTTATTTAAAATACTTGCGCATTTACATGTATGGAATGAGAAGCACTAGTGATGCACCAAATTCGATTTTGGAGGTAGACCGGATTTGGGGGCGTTACATTAGATGGACTAATGAGTTATATTTTTAATTGTAACAACAAGGCGACGATCCAGAGTAGGCTGGCGATGCCGAGGAGGCTGTTGATGCCGATCATGAGCGGAGAGACGACATCGACGATATTCATATACCAGAACAGCACCGTCGATGCCCGCCCAATGATCCTCCTCACATCGGGGGTAGTACTACTAGCATGACTTAGTTTTGTAGATGATTTATACATATTTTATTCATCTTTACTTTAGTTTAGCTTAATATGATGTAAATCCTTATAGTTTAGTTGATGTTTGACATATTATAGTTTAAATATGGTAATTTAATGTCATTTTTATATATCTTATGGAAAATTAGTTTATATTTATTATTGTTGGCCTTGGTAATTCATATTGGACTTGTATGTGAACATAAGCCAGTTATTACTGTATGTACATGTTGTTGGATAATTATAATTATGTTGTATGTGTTGTTGGGATAAATCAGGTTTACATGTACAAAAATGTGGGTTAAAACCCTAGATATTGCCAAAACAGAAAAAATATTTTAAAAAAAACCTTTATTCTCAACGGAATGTTACATTTCTGAAGGAATTTATGTCGGAATTAAGGCTCCCAAGTTAAGTCAGCAATGCCACATGGAAGTATTAATCCTGACCGAAACACTTCTGTCGAGAATATACCAAGTCCGACAGAATATTGGTCAAATTTTGTTCCGTCGCCGTTTGTTATTTCTGATTGAATTTTAGATGGACTTACTTCTGACTTATCCACATCTGGTCGAATTTCCGACTGAATATTCCCTTGGGATTAGGCTAATTTTGACAGAATTAGCCTAATCCCGAGGGAATAATACGTAGGAATTAAGCCTTTTTCTTGTATTGAACCTTTTTAATAAAATGGTCAACGGTACTATCACTTTTAACTATTTAAATACCCGGTGATAAGATTATAGTAGTACGCAGTATTCTATAATGGCACACGATATTTCACAGTTTCATACGGTATTACACACTACTTTATACTATTGATCCAATAATTGTTACAATAACAAATGCATAGTATTTCACATATATTATTGACTCAATAGTTATCATAGTAACTGTTAACGCAAAGATTCGTCCATGCACTCTAATCACCAAAGCCCGTCAAATCCTGCACAGAAACGAAGTCACACCAAAAGCTTGATGACTTGGGCCACCATGGGATAGCTTCGTTGTGAGAATAAGTACAGGCTGAACAAGGTTTAACAATGGAGGCTTAATGCTCTAGTACTGTAAAATAATATGAATGTGTACCTGATGATTATGGTATAGCCACGTATTTGTAGTGATAACACCTCCTTCCCCATATAGAATTAGGATTCATCATTAGGTAAGATACCTTAATGGGATCAAACATAATTTCCTTAAAGAAAGGAAGTTAGATTATATCCTAACACTTTCCTTAGGATTTTGGAAATTAAATGTAATTAGGAATCTTTGATTCCTTAAATACTCAACTGCCTACGTGGACTTTGGCCCACCATATATTTTGGGCCAAAATAATTACGCCCCAACATTGCCCCTATTTTTCGGTCTAATGGACCATTTAAGGGAAGAATCCCATAAAGTTCAATAATCATACAACAAGCAAACACGGAAAAATTTGGGCCCTTATTTGTCAATAACATTATCTGCAATGGCCACCCCCAAACGACCCCACTTCCTATATACCAAGTACATCCATAGGCACCGACGACCTCGTCTCAGTCGAAGTCCAAGTGGCGACCACCATTGAAACATCTGGACTCAAAGATATCTCTTCATCTTCAACTTCTTCTTCTGAAACGTTCTTCTCCCCTGAAGCCCAAGAGACACAAATCCGAAAGGAATACGAATCCTCCAAAGCCTAACCCAACGTAAACACTCAATCCTCCATTCAAAGTGACCAAGTGAATGCTATCCGACAACAATACCAGATACCTCCCAAGTATTCCATCTGAATCCCATATCACAACAAGAGGATGTACTGGCATCCAAATGGCGAGTGGGTTATCATCCAACTTTATGCCCTTAAGTATGGCATCCGATTCCCTCTTCCCGAAATTCATCTCATCTTTCTTTGGATTGATCGGTACTGGGCTCGGACAATTAATGCCAAACCCATTCATTTATTTGACCTCATTCCTCGCCTTCTGCCACAAACTGAGAATTGCCCCAGGGCTGGATTTCTTCTTCGCACCCCCCATCTAACAACAAAGGATGGTACTCACAATGGATCTTTGTCAAGGGATCCGACCTGAATCTTTTGTCTAATTGGGCCTCCAAAAATGACTCTGTTCTCAAAGTAACCCAATTCCCGAAGAAAAGAATCAATAACTTTTGGTCTTTCTACAGTCAGATGAAGAAAGTTAAATGGCCAATCAAAGTACTATCTGACCCGACCTGGCTCTACCAATACGACTGTAAGTATTTCTATATACCATTCTCTTTTAATATGATGTTGATTTCCTATTAACACTTTCCCCTACTGCATTTTTGATATCAATCTTTAAACCCGAAGGTATTAAAGCATCCGGCTAAGAACAACCCCTCCTCAACGAGCTAATACTCCATCCCATCGTGACCAAAACACTGAAATCGAGAACATTCTTATTACAGAAATCCCAACCGATACACCACCACACAACTCCCCATGAGTAGAAGCCCCTCTCAATGCACAAGTGACGACTTCTTCTACAGCTGAACCACCCCTCAAAATCCAATCGATACGTGCCATTCCTATGATTCCAAAGTTATCGAGAAAAAAAATCTATAGAACTAAACAGATCTGACAAGATGAAGTTGATGAAGAAGAAGATAAGAAAGCAAATCAAACCACTCGTTTCCCCCACAACTTCTGCCACTAGAGCCTCTATTGAATAGGACGCCCACAAGACTCAAATCTCTCTAGTTTCAAAAAAACCTCCTCCGACCACCGAACCAAAGAGACCACAACCGAACCTCCTCAGAAGAAAGCCCAAATAGAAGAAGCTATTAACATTCCTCCTCCTCCACCTCTTGCTAAACTTACAATCGTCGAAGAACACCCACGGTGGTTCCTGAACATCCCCTGGTCCCGAGATCTTCCACATAACTTCTCATATAAAAATTTAAACGCATTCTTTCTTCTGGGTGATGAATAGAAATTTGAAGGCCTCAATCCCGAGGACCTTATAATTGTTACCACCGTCCCCATAGGTCGGGTAAGAACAAAACCATTAAACCTCTAATCAAATTTATTCCTTTTGGATAACTTTTATTATTTTCATACTATCTACAGGCGCTATCAGCTTTCAGACGTTTGCTTCTTCGAGTTGAAGAGATCTCTGCTCGTAAAAAAGAGAGCTGGAAATTACAATCGAACATCTTTGAGTAGAGATTGAAGTCTCTTCGAATGAACGGAAGATGGAATGAGAGCAATTCCAAACCACCTTATGCTGCCACATTGGCATCGAAATTGAACAAACTATCCTGGGACATGAAGGAGTTGAAGTGGAAGTATTCATAACTTTTCAAACAAAGAGAGAAACTTGTTTCAGATCGGACCGAGTTAAAAGAAGAAAAAGATGCCCTTCAAAAACATTACACCACCCTAGCAAGAGAGTAAAAATAAGTATGCTATAAAATGAAGACCATACTCACAGCAGCTACCGAGATGGAAAAAGAAATTGAGCGCTTGAAAACCAAGAGGACTACTATCTCTGAATTCGATAAGGAGAAAATCATCGAGGAATATCAAGAGTCTCTCGAGCTAACCAACCATATCATTTCCTAATTTTTGCCAAAGGCTACCAAAGTCACAAAGAGAAACTAAGGGAGAAGATGACGACAGCCGAGCTCGACACCAGTATCATGGACTCCTCGGATGACGAAACAGACCTCCCTCCAGCATAATTACTCTCCTTTTATATTCTGAACACAATATGTGATCAACCCTTGTACAAAATATTTTGCAAATGAATGAAAACATAATTCATTTCGAAAACTGATCGTCTATATCATACATGTATTTTAAATAACAAAGCACTTGTCCGAAGAACTAAACGCTTATGAAAAAAATAATCATTCTAGATAAATTGAATAAGAAGCGGATATCCGTTCAGAAGAACTAAACACCAACAACAGAACTTGATCACAATACTCCTTTAAAAATTGAATACTCATTCAACTTATAATAAAGAAGTAACAATCGTTCGGTAGAACTGAATAAGTAATATAAGAATTCTCATTCCAAGAAACTAAAAATTCATGCAAACAGATAATGAAAAGTATTTATTTCAAGAAACTGAATACAAGTATAAGAGTTACTCGTTTCGGGAAACTAAACACCCCTTATTCATTAATAAAGAAGAAATTTGTACAGCAAAACTGAATGCCCACACAAACAATTAGAAGAAGGTATTCATTTAAATAAACTAAATAACCTTGCAAGCAGTATTCATTTTGGGGAACTATATATCCTTTCAAACATAAACAAATAATGACAATATTCGTTTAAGAATTGAATACTCATTTTACTAATAAGTTTTAAAAAAGTACATTCATTTAAAAGAACTACTCAGACATGCTCTACTGATAATATTTCGGAAGCTTCCTTGCATGCCAACTGTTCTTGACTTTTGTTCCATCCATCGCTCAAAGCCGGTAAGTATCTGGCTTTGTCACCTCAACAAACTTATAAGGTACCTCCCAATTCTGCATCAGTTTCTCGAAATTTTGGGGCGTAGAAGCCTCCAACTCCTGAAGAACTAGATCCCTAACCTCAAATATCCTAAGCTTCACCGCTTTATTATAATGTATGGCCACTTTCCTTTGGTAGGCCACAAGCCTTACTAGAGCCAACTCCCTAACCTCCTCAAAAAGATCTAAGTTTGCTCAAAGGCCATAATTATTATATAATTCTTTGAACTGGCTAACCCAAAGTGAAGGATACCCAATCTCAACAGGAATTAGAGTATCTATCTGTATGCTAATCTGAATGGTGAGTCACTTGTTGTCATTGGAGTAGTCTGATATGCCCATAACACACTGAGTAGCTCCTCGGGTCACCTTCCCGTTGCCTCGTCGAGTCTCCGTTTGATCCCATTTAGTAGAGTCTTATTAGTAACTTAAAAAAATGTCTGCCATTGTCTGTGACCAACAACATAGGAATCCTGAAACGAAAAACCATTAACTCCTCCAAAACATTCAAACACTCCTGTTTGGTAATTTGCCAAAGAGGCTTAGCCTCCACCCACTTAGTCATGTAGTCGATGGCTACTACGACAAAACTAACATGAACCTTTGCTTTGGGCAGTGGACCCAAAATATCAATACCCCACACAACAAATGGGATCGGGAAAAGAACTGAATTCAACTCTTAAGGTGGCTGATGAGGAATAGAACTATTCAATTGACACTTAGGGAACTTATTCACATAGCCCGTTGCTTCCTTAAAGATTGTCGGCCAATAGAACCCCTGCCGAAGCACCTTATACGCCAGCGCCTTAGCCCTTATATGGTCGCCACAAATCCCCTCATGAACTTTACGAAGGACATACTCGGCTTCAGATGACATAAGTCACCTCAGTAAAATAGAAGAATGGGCCCTCCGATATAAATCCTCATCGATGAGCATAAAATTGGAACTCATGTACTTGATTTTCTTCGCCAACATCTGATCCGAAGGTAAGACGCCATCGACCAAATAATCCAGATAAGGCGTCAGCCAACAGTTCAATCGCTTTATACACATCACCTTTGAATGTTGGACACTTGGTGAATTTGAAATTTCTAAATAAATTGAACCATTGAACGTGCTCGCATCTGTCATAGCCAACCTTTCTAGAGCATCGGCTATAGTATTGTTTAACTTTTCAATCCCCTGAAAGAAAAATGAACCCAATTTTTGACCTCAACCAAATATTTGACCATCATTTCCCTCGGGCCTCAATAATCTCTCGAAATCTGCTTTACGACTAGCTGGGAGTCACTAAAGATTACCAACCTATGCATCTAAAGACTCTTCGATAACTGAAGACCAGCCAAAATTTCTTTATATTCTGCCTCATTGTTAGTTGTCTTGAAACTGAAGTGGATCGCCTATTGTGATTTGAAACCCTCATGACTTGTCAGAATGATCCCAGCCCCACTACTATCTATTGTCAAAGAACCGTCCGCGTACAACTTTGAAAAAGTTTAAACCAGCTGAACGCGCAAGATTGAGCCAACCATCATTTCGACCGGGTTACCGTATAATCCGGCTCAGAAAACAAATAATCCACTAGAAAGTTGGCTAAAGCCTGACCCTTTATTGCGGTCTAAGGATGATACTGCAACATAAATTGTAAGACCCCAACTTTTATAAATAAAGATGAATTTTCTATAAATATCATTTTTGAATATTATGGTGTAAATTTGATATAATATTATAGTTGTGGGTAATATTTATAAATTTTGCAAAGTACGCAAGTTGTTATATAATATTTGACTGGTCAGGGAATATTCGTTTTAACAGGGAATATTCAGACAACGGCACAATCATTAGTGGACCCCACAATGAAATTATTGTCAGATTGAGAAAACGACAAAAATACTTTATGAAAATAACGGCGGAAGTTTTACTGTTAACTGTTAAAACACCCGGTGTTATAAGTACAGTAATACGCGTAGTTACACAGTATCACACAATATTGATTATTGATACTTACGTGAGAAGTCACTCAAATTTGTTCAATTATTGCTACAGTAATTGCTGCATAATATCTCACGTTTTTTGATTCAATTATTGTTAATATTTTATATATTATTAAATCAATAATTGAGACGACAAAGTTATTAATATTATTATTTGCAATATTAACGATATCTAGAAGTTCTGTCAAGGAGAGGTTTGGTCACCTAATTGCGCGCTAATAGGGAGAAATCCTTATTGGAAAGTCCCCTCTTTCCTGGGAACGACCTGGTCGATTAAAATTGTGAATTGTAATAATGATGATAAATGTTGTTAAAAGTATTGAGGTGATTTTATGAAGTATTTGTGGAAATTGGCGTATTATCTGGGCCTCCATCTACTCATATTTTCAAATTAGTGTGTGTGTTGTGAGTATGATAATATATATATATATATATATATATATATATATATATATATATATATATATATTATAATATATATGATGATTGAAGTTGGTGGGGGGAGAGATCACAAAATGGAGTACTACGTGTAATGTTGAAAATGGGCAGGAAGGGAGTACAATTATTATTATTATATATTTATGCATGTGCCTTAAAGGATGGTGGGAGTACTATATGATTTATAGTTAAAATTTTGGCTGAGATGGTAATCACGGGGGTAGCAACCCGTGAGTTATCAGGCGTTATATATATAATATATATTATATTTTATTTAAAAGATTTTGTTTTATTAGAATATTTTATTAAATCAATCTGGACCGTCCATTTAAAAGTAAATCAATCTAGACCGTTCATGAATTAGTTACTATACAGTCCATTCTTCTATAAATAGAAGCTCATTCCTTTATAATTTTTACGAATTCACTGAAGCTTTAGAGAGAGAAATTATAGAGAGAAATAAGAAAATTATTCTGCTACTTCCCTACTCTTATATTAAGTTCTTTTACGGTAAGGGGTGTTATTTCTTTTGTATTCATGAAGAGAACTTATGTTAATCCATTATTTATTATTCTGTTGGAATAACCTGTATACGCGGGCTACCCTATACTTGGTGAAATTCTTCTGTTATTTCATTCATTATTATTCTGTTAGAATATCATGTCTGTGTGTTTTACGCCGGACCTGATTCCGTCTTTATTATTCTGTTGGAATATCCTGTCTGTGCATTTTACGCCGGACCTGATTTCATCTTTATTATTCTATTGGAATATCCTGTCTGTGCGTTTTACGCCGAACCTGATTCCGTCTTTATTATTATGTTGGAATATCATGTCTGTGCGTTTTACGCCGGACCTGGTTCCGTTAATTATTATTCTGTTGGAATAACCTGCCTGTGCGGTCTATCGCATGCATGATGATTTCATTTTTTATTCCATTCTTTATTATACTCAGTTGGTTAAAGTTTTGACTTCTATACTCCATGAAATTAGTGGAATATCCTTAATATTTGTGCTTCATCCAGTATCTTTTCATGGAAATATTCTTCTGAGCATTCTGGAATTTTACTCTACAAAGCAGTATCATGTTGAAAATTTGGACGTTATTAGTTCCTGAATAAATTAATTCTTGAACTTGTTTTATTGAATTCTTGTATCATTGTCATCATCTTCATGTTTATATTTTTTTGAAAGTCATCTGTGGCCTGTAGTGCATAGATAGACTTGGTATGATTATGACCAGGGATTATTCGGTGTAATCATGACCGTAATGTTACAAATGATGTGGAAAAAGTCCTCATTGGCCCGTAGTACATTGATGGATAGTTGTTGGCATGATCATGACCATTAATGAATACACAAATATTCTTGGCCCATAGTGCATGGATAATTGTGGTCGTGATACTAAAAAATATCCTTGGCCGTAGTGCAGGGGTGATTCGATGATGTGGATTATTTATTAAGCTGAGTCCCAGCGATAAAAGTCATGAAAAACCTTTTAAATCATAGAAGATAGTAGATTTTATTCTCTACTTGACTCTTCTAATAGATTACTTGTTCCGCTGCAGTTAAACTTGATATTTGTTATATTTTATCAGTTTAACACTGTTGAAGGTTAATGATAATTTATTCTGCATTATCTTAGTCATAATATTTCTTACTGGGTTAGTTGAGGTCACCCTTTCTTTCACTGTTCTCTTCAGGAAATGAGAACGTAACTGGGACGATTCGGGAAACGGAGTGATGGTCCGGATGATAGTATTAGCTAGTAGTCCTCACTATTCTGTTAAATAGTGTGACAATAAATGTAATGATGACTTATTCTGAGAGTGGATATTGTCTAGAAGACAGTATTTGTTTTAAAACTCACAGCTCTCTTGTTGTATATTAAAGATTGTATTTGTATTCTGTACCATGTATTTGGCGACTCAGAATAGGTGATGTATACCTATTTTGGGGGTGTCACAGTTGGTATCAAAGCTTAGGGATATGATCCCTGGCTAAGATGTGAGACTAGAACTAGAAGGGGAGAGACGGGGAATTCTTTCGCTAATATGACCTACCTAAGTTTATTTGGTATTTAATTGGTCGGTCAAAGTATAGGGATAATATGTTATATGTTAATTAACCTTTGTTTTGTGGCAGTATCTGAAAATGACATCCGAGAATGTTGAGAATAGCAATGGAGCACAAGAGACCGTTGAGTCTCCACATATCAATAATCAAGAGAATGTGCATCAGGAAGGCGATGATCCTCATACAAACAACAACACTGACCAAATGATGAATGGTGGATTGTTAAGAGGCTTTATGCAATTCATGCAACATCAGGCGAGAGCGGCTCCTGTCCAAAATATAGGTGGAAACACTGGAAACTCTCGGACGGTCACCGCTAAACAGTTCAAGGAGCTGGGACCACCGGAGTTTATTGGAGAGCCAAAACCACTTAAGGCGGAAGCATGGATAAAGCAGATCACCAAGATATTTGATATCTTGGGATGCTCCGAGGAGCAAAAGGTTCCCATCGCCACCTTCATGTTGCGTGAAGAGGCAGATTACTGGTGGGAATCTGTAAAACGTACCCAGCCTGACGCACACAAGATGTCTTGGGAGAAGTTCCAAGAGCTATTCAACGACAAGTACTTTCCCGAGAGTATTCGTCACATGAAAGAAGTGGAGTTTATCAAATTAGAACAAAATAATATGACCGTGTCGCAATACGAGGCTAAATTTGCGGAGTTATCCCGGTTTGCATCCCATTTGGTCGATAATGAGGAGTGAATGTCACGAATGTTTTTAAGAGGTTTGAAACCGGAGATACGCCAATATCTTATTTCTCATAAACTGTGTTTGTACTCAAATGTTATAAATAGGGCTCAGTTATTGGAGCGCGGTAACGAGTCAATGCAACCTAGAGAAAGCAGCAGGCAACATGAAAATACCAGTGGTATCAGTCATTGAAACGGTGACAACAAACGTGGAGGGAATCAACATGCCAAAAATGGTAACCACTTCGATGGTAATCATGGCCAAGACAGTAAAAATGGACATTTCAAGAAAATGAGATTCAACAATGATAGAAGGACGTCAGCACCAGTACCTGTTGTTAAGGAACGAGAACGACCACCTATCATATGCTTCAAATGCGGAGGGAAGGGACACATCTGTCCAAACTGCGCGATGCCGTCCAAAGCATGTTATAATTGTGGAAGAGAATGTCACTTAGCCCGATTTTGTCGTTCACCGAAGACAAGTTCAGCCAGGATGGAGGCACCAAAGGCTGTCCCAGAAAAGTCAAAGCCGGTAGTGCAAGGGAGAGCATTTGTTGTGACCTCCCAGAAAGCAAGGAACCTGAATGAGGTCATCACAGGTAAGCTTATCATAAACTCTAGCGAAGTTTATACCTTATTTGATACCGGTTCTACCCATTCTTTTATTTCTCCTACTTGCGCTCAACGATTAAATTTGACTCCAGAGAAATTAGACTTTGACTTAAATGTAGAAACTCCGTTAGGAGAAACCTTCATTATATCCACTGTTTATAAGTCTTGTTTGACTCAAATCGATACCCTCAAATTACATGTCGATCTTATTTCATTAAAAATATTTGCATTTGATGTGATTCTAGGGATTGATTGGTTAAATACTCATTATGCTAAAATTGATTATTTTCGTAAGGTTGTTAGCTTTCATATTCCTAATCAACCTATTATGCGAATTCAAACGACCAAACCATTAAAATCAATCACGGTCATCTCAAGCCATAAAGCTATTCGTTTATTGAAAAACGGATGTCAAGCTTTCTTAGCCCACGTCATAAATCTAAACAAAAATACGTCAGTTTTGAATGATATTTCTATTGTTAATGAATTTCTTGACGTATTCCCTGAAGAACTTCCTGGCCTACCCCCAGAGCGTGAAATTGAATTTTGTATCGACCTTGAACTTGGTACAAAACACATTTCCAAAGCCCCATATCAAATGGCTCCTATTGAACTTCAGGAGTTAAAAACTCAACTGCAGGAATTGTTAGACATTGGCTTTATTCGTCCTAGTATTTCTCCTTGGGGTGCTCCTATTCTATTTGTGAAGAAGAAAGATGGGAGTAAGCGATTTTACATTGATTATCGGGAGTTGAATCATGTCACCATCAAAAATAGGTACCCATTGCCACGTATTGATGACCTGTTTGACCAGTTGCAACAAGCCAAATTCTTTTCAAATATTGATCTTCGTTCCGGATATCACCAATTGAAGATCAGAACCGATGACATTCCAAAGACGGCTTTCAGAACTCGGTACGAGCATTATGAATTCCTAGTCATGTCCTTTGGATTGACTAATGCTCCTGCTGCCTTTATGGATATGATGAACCGAGTATTCAAGGAATATTTGGATCACTTTGTGGTCGTCTTTATTGATGACATCCTCATATATTCCAAAACCCATGAAGATCATGAGCAACACTTGAGGCTGATACTCCAAAAGCTTCGTGAATATAAGCTTTATGCCAAGTTGAAGAAATGCGAGTTCTGGCTTGAGGAGGTAGCATTCCTTGGGCACGTGGTATCAAGTCATGGAATATCTGTTGACCCAGCAAAGATTGAAGCTATTCAAAGCTGGGAGAAACCTAAATCAGTGACCGAAGTACGTAGCTTTCTTGGCTTAGCTGGTTATTATCGGAGATTCGTGGAAGGGTTTTCTCGAATCGCTACTCCACTAACTCAGCTGACTCAGAAAGATATAAAGTTCGGTTGGAGCGAGGAATATGAGAAGAGTTTTCAAGAACTCAAGAGGAGACTCATTTCAGCTCCTGTTCTGATAATACCATATGGTTTGGAGGGATTTGTCATCTATAGCGATGCTTCGGGCAAAGGGTTAGGATGTGTTCTCATGCAACATGGGAAAGTCATAGCCTATGTCTCACGACAACTCAAAGAATATGAGAGGAATTATTCTACTCATGACCTAGAGTTAGTAGTTGTTGTCTTCACACTTAAAATTTGGAGGCATTACTTTTACTTGTATGGGGAGAAGGTGGAGATCTTTACGGATCATAAAAGCCTCAAATATTTCTTCACTCAAAAGGAACTCAACATGCGATAACGACGTTGGCTTGAACTGTTGAAAGATTATGATCATACCATCCAATACCATCCTGAAAAAGCGAACGTGGTAGCTGACGCATTGAGTAGAAGATCATATGCAAGTACGAGTACTATATTGTCAACACAAAGTCCCATTTTGTGTGACTTGCAAAGGATGGAGATAGAGTTAAAGACTCCAGGGACCCATGTGATGATGGAGAATATACGAGTAGAACCGACTTTAATTGATAAAGTTAAAGCTGCTCAAGCTACAGACTTGGAGCTGATGCATATGAGGAAGAAAGTGCATAAAGGTGCTATGCCGGAAAAAAGAATCAATGAAGAAGGAATACTTTGAGTCAACTCCAGACTTTGTGTTCCTAACGACCATGATTTAAAGTATAAAATTGTGATGGAGGCGTACAACACACCGTTTGCAATCCATCGTGGGAGTACCAAAATGTATCGTGATCTTCGTCATATACATTTTGGTGGAGCAATATGAAGAGAGAGATAACGCTATTTATCTCAAGGTGTCTAACTTGTCAACGAGTTAAAGCAGAGCATCAAGTACTAAAAGGTCCATTTCAACCACTTGAAATTCCAGAATGGAAGTGGGAGCACATTACCATGGATTTCGTTACCGGTCTTCCCAAAGTTTCTCAAGGCATAGATGCGATTTAGGTCATTGTTGATAGATTGACTAAGTCTGCTCATTTCTTACCGATACGAGAAATTTATACACTTGAACGTCTTGCTCGTATGTACATAAACGAGATTGTAAGACTGCATGGTATGCAAGTATCCATAGTTTCTGATCGAGACCCAAGATTCACTTCACAATTTTGGGATAGTTTGCAGAAAGCTATGGGCACAGATTTACGATTTAGCTCGGCATATCATCCTCAAACGGACGGACAGTCGAAGAGGACTATTCAAACTCTTGAAGATCTATTAAGACTCTGTGTCCTTGATTTCAAGGGAAGTTGGGACAAGTTCTTACCATTGGTGGAGTTTTCCTACAACAACAGTTATCAAGCAAGTATTGGCATGGCTCCATTCGAGGCGTTGTATGGAAGAAAGTGTCGTTCTCCAGTATTCTGGGATGAGGTGGGTGAAGCAACATTGTTGGGACTAGAGTTGGTACGAATGACTACGGAAAAGATTAAAACGATCCGACAACGTATAAAAACCTCACAAGATCGACAAAAGAGTTACACTGATCTTCATCGAAAGGACGTGGAATTCGATATAGGAGATCATGTGTTGTTATGTGTTGCTCCATGGAAAGGAGTTACGAGATTTGGAAAGAGAGAAAAGTTCAATCCTCGATTCATCGGCCCATTTTTAATCCTCGATCAAGTAGGGACTGTGGCCTATAGACTCACTTTACCACCAAGTATGTCTCGTGTTCATAACATTTTTCACATATCCATGTTACGTAAATATGTGAAAGACCCGAACCACATTATTGAGTTAGAACTGGACGAAATAGCAGAATATTTGACGTATGAAGAGGTTCATGTTCAAATGTTGGATAAGAAGGAACATATTCTACGCTCCAAGGTTATACCTCAAGTCACAGTTTTGTGGAGAAACCACGATGTTGAGGAAATAACTTGGGAGTTAGAATCTGAAATGAAATCAAGGTATCCTTACCTCTTCGACATACCAGGTACGTACCCTAATTTCGAGGGCGAAATTTCATAAGAATGGGATGTTGTAAGACCCCAACTTTTATAAATAAAGATGAATTTTCTATAAATATCATTTTTGAATATTATGGAGTAAATTTGATATAATGTTATAGTTGTAGGTAATATTTATAAATTTTTTAAAGTACGCCAGTTGTTATATAATATTCGATTGGTCGGGGAATATTCGTTTTAACAGGGAATATTCGGACAACGGCACAATCATTGGTGGACCCCACAACGGAATTATTGTCGAATTGAGAAAACGACAAAAATACTTTATGAAAATAACGGCGGAAGTTTTACCGTTAACTGTTGAAACACCCGGTGTTAAAAGTACAGTAATACGCGTAGTTGCACAGTAGCACACGATATTGATTATTGATGCTTACGTGAGAAGTCACTCAATTTTGTTCAATTATTGTTACAGTAATTGCTGCATAATATCTCACGTTATTTGATTCAACTATTGTCAATATTTTATATATTATTAAATCAATAATTGAGACGACTAAGTTATTAATATTATTATTTGCAATATTAACGATGTCTAGAAGTTCTGTCAAGGAGAGGTTTGGTCACCTAATTGTGCGCCAATAGGGAGAAATTCCTTATTGGAAAGCCCCCTCTTTCCTGGGAACGATCTGGTCGATTAATATTGTGAATTATAATAATGATGATAAATGTTGTTAAAAATATTGAGGTGATTTTATGAAGTATTTGCTGGAAATTGGCGTATTATCTGGGCCTCCATCTACTCATTTATTCAAATTAGTGTGTGTGTTGTGAGTATGATAATATATATATATATATATATATATATATATATATATATATATATATATATATATTATATAATATATATGATGATTGAAATTGGTGGGGGGGAGAGATCACAAAATGGAGTACTACGTGTAATGTTGAAAATGGGGAGGAAGGGAGTACAATTATTATTATTATATATTTATACATGTGCCTTAAAGGATGGTGGGAGTACTATATGATTTATAGTTGAAATTTTGGCTGAGATGGTAATCACGGGGGTAGCAACTCGTGAGTTATCAGGCGTTATATATATAATATATATTATATTTTATTTAAAAGATTTTGTTTTATTAGAATATTTTATTAAATTATTCTGGACCGTCCGTTTAAAAGTGAATCAATCTGGACCGTTCATGGATTAGTTACTATGCAGTCCATTCTTCTATAAATAGAAGCTCATTCCTTCATAACTTTTACGAATTCACTGAAAGCTTTAAAGAGAGAAATTATAGAGAGAAATAAGAAAAGTATTCTGCTACTTTCCTACTCTTATATTCAGTTCTTTTACGGTAAGGGGTGTTATTTCTTTTGTATTCATGAAGAGAACTTATGTTAATCCATTATTTATTATTCTGTTGGAATAACCTGTATACGCGGGCTACCCTATACTTGGTGAAATTCTTCTGTTATTCCATTCGTTATTATTCTGTTGGAATATCTTGTCTGTGCGTTTTACGCCAGACCTGATTCCGTCTTTATTATTCTGTTGGAATATCCTGTCTGTGTATTTTACGTCGGACCTGGTTCCGTTAATTATTATTCTGTTGGAATAACCTGCCTGTGCGGTCTATCGCATTTATGGTGATTTCATTTGTTATTCCATTCTTTATTATACTCAGTTGGTTAAAGTTTTGACTTCTATACTCCATGAAATTAGTGGAATATCCTTAATATTTGCGCTTCATCCAGTATCTTTTTATGGAAATATTCTTCTGAGCATTCTTGAATTTTACTCTACAAAGCAGTATCATGTTGACAATTTGGACGTTATTAGTTCCTGAATAAATTAATTCTTGAACTTGTTTTATTGAATTCTTATATCATTGTCATCATCCTCATGTTTATATTTTTTGAAAGTCATCTGTGGCCTGTAGTGCATAGATGGACTTGGTATGATTATGAACAGGGATTATTCGGTGTAATCATGACCGTAATGTTACAAATGATGTGGAAAAAGTCCTCATTGGCCCGTAGTGCATTGATGGATAGTTGTTGGCATGATCATGACCATTAATGAATACACAAATATTCTTGGCCCTTAGTGCATGGATAATTGTGTTCTTGATACTAAAGAATATCCTTGGCTGTAATGTAGGGGTGATTCGATGATGTGGATTATTTATTAAGCTGAGTCCCAGCGATAAAAGTCATGAAAAACCTTTTAAATCATAGAAGATAGTAGATTTTATTCTCTACTTGACTCTTCTAATGGATTTCTTGTTCCGCTGCAGTTAAACTTGATATTTGTTATATTTTATCAGTCTAACACTGTTGAAGGCTAATGATAATTTATTCTGCATTATCTTAGTCATAATATTTCTTACTGGGCTAGTTGAGCTCAACCTTTCTTTCACTGTTCTCTTCAGAAAATGAGAACGTAGCTGGGACGAGTCAGGGAACGGAGTGATGGTCCGGATGATAGTATTAGCTAGTAGTCCTCACTATTATGTTAAATAGTGTGACAATAAATGTAATGATGACTTATTCTGAGAGTGGATATTGTCTAGAAGACAGTATTTGTATTAAAACTTACAGCTCTCTTGTTGTATATTAAAGATTGAATTTGTATTCTGTACCATGTATTTGGCGACTCAGAATAGGTGATGTATACCTATTTTGGGGGCGTCACATAAATTGCTTCAATTCCATGGCCCAAATTGCTAACCGACCCGAGACGCCTGACTTATTTAGAATCTTTTTCAATGACTAATGTGTACACCACCACCAACCGACCTTGGAAGTAATGTCGAGGTGTCTAACTTGCTCTTATCAGGGCATAAGTGAACTTCTCAAGGTTCAAATATTTAGTTTCTGCATCCCAAAAAGCATGGTTCACATAATACATTGGGTGTTACTTTCCACTTATCTCCCGGGCCAATACTGCCCAGTCCGCCAAAGAACTTGCTACTAAATATAAGTATAAAGGTTCCGAAGGAATCGACTTTGCCAATAAAGGAGATGAAGACAAGTACCTTTTAATCCCCTAAAAAGCATCCTCACATTCGGAAGTCCATTTAAAAGTCTTCTCGTTCTTCGGCCCTTTCAGCATGTCAAAAAATGGCAAACACCTTTCTACTGACTTGAACATAAATCTTCTCAACGCTGCTATCCGACCAGTCAACTGCTGAACATCCTTGTACGACTGAGGAGATTTTATATCCAAAATTTGTCTGATCTTATCTGGGTTTGCCTCAATCCTTCGTTTACTTATCAGAAATCCTAAAAAAAATTCTGCTCCAAAAAATCCTTCATCAATTTCAACTTGAGATTGTAATGTCTGATGGTTTGAAAACAGTCCTCCAAATCATCCAAATGCCCCTACACGGACATGCTCTTAATGATCATATCATCAACGTATACCTCCATACTCCAACCCAACTGTCCTAAAAACACGTAGTTCATCATCCTTTTGTAGGTGACACCAGTGTTCAAGAGTTTGAACGCCATCTTCTTGTATACATAGATCGCCCGATGAGTGATGAAAGTAGTCTTCAAGAATATCCTCCTTGCACATTGAAATTTGATGATATACCGAGAAAACATCCATAAAAATGAGTAAAGTATACCTTGACGTGGCATCGATGAGCTGGTCAATATATGGAAGAGGGTAGAAGTCCTTCGGGCACACCTTGTATCCGTGTAATCAATATAGACACTCCACTTTCCATTTTTTCTATACCAGCACTAAATTCGCTAACCATTCGGGATACTCAATCTCAAAGATAAAATATGTCGCCAGCAGCTTCACTATCTCTTCGTCAATGATTTTTTACCTCTCCGGGGAAAAACTCCTCCTCTTCTGTCGAATCAGCTTTTTAGCAGGGTCTACATGCAATCTGTACAAAGCCACATTCTCTCTGGCCCCGGGCATGTCGCTAGGAACCCAAGAAAAAATGTTTGCGTAACCCTGAAGCAGCTCTATCAAAATCATTTGAAAAGGTTCATGTAGCCCTGACCTTTTCTTAACTATCTTGTCCTTCTTTCTCGGAACTAACTCAATATCTTTCGTCTCCTCGGTAGGCATGTCGAGGGATTTGGCATTGCCTTCAGTGAATGGTTTGATTTCTATTTTCATTGCATGCCTTTGCTTTCTGACCCCTAACCCCGAGGAGATTAATTTTTTTTTTTAAATATCCCTTCCAAATTGAGGTCCCCTACCACTTCTCCTACTTTATTGGGCGTGGGGAACTTGATTTTAAAATACAGAATCGACGTCACCACTTTTAATGTTGTTAAGGTCGGCCTTCCGTGAATAGAGTTGTAAGCTGAGTCCACGTGTACTGTAAGAACCCAACTTATTAATGAATAAAATCAAATTTCCTCTAATTATTATTATGAATAATATGGTATTAATTTGATATAATACTTTGGTTATGAGTGAAATGTGCAAATTTTTTCAAAATAAGCAAGTGGTTATAAAATATTAATTTGTCGGGGAATATTCGTTTGGTCGTGGAATATTCTTTCTGTCGGGGAATATTCGTACGACGGTGCAGCCATTTGTGGGCCCCATAACGGATAACGGTCAGATGAAGGAAATGAAAAAATTGAATAACGACGTAGTTATTACATTTAACAATGTTGGAATACCTGGTGGTTAAAATACAGTAATACGCGTGGTTGCACAGTAGCACACGGTATTGCACAGTATTGTTGAATTATTGATTCTTACGTAAGAAGGCACTACTCAATAATTGTTACAGTAATTACTGTTCAATATTTTATTTTATTGATTCAATAATTGTTGCGTTGATATTTTATATTATTGTTGCTCAATAATTTTCACTGCACATCATCTCCATTATCAGATCAATAATTCATATTATTTGAAATAATATTATTAGATAGCATTATTGGCAATGTCTAGAAAGTTTTATCAATGAGAGGTTTGGTCACCTAATTGCGCGCCATTAAGGAGAAATCCTTGTTGGAAAGCCCCCCTCTTTCTTGGGAACGGCCTGGTTGTCATAAATGTGATTCTGTAATATTATTTGTGAATAATTAATTATTGATTCATATGATAAAGAAATATTTATTTTTGTGGATATAAATATTGGATATATCTATTTTATATGGATAAAAATGAAGAAATTAATGCTGAGATGTTTTATCAGTATTTTGTCAGGTTGGAGGTGTTAAAAATCATCCGTTTGTGGATTTCGGGTATTTTCTGATTGGAATTTGGAAACACTTTCTTCTACAAAGTTGTAGAGAATTAAATTTCCTATGGAAAAACATGAGTTTCAATTTTTTTGATAAAATGGCTATTTATTATGAATTACTGAAGTTTCGGAAAATAAAATAATTTTTATTAAATTGAACGGGACCCACTATTATTTCAAGCATGTTGGCTGCCAAATTTTTGGTTCAAAAGAGGTGGGCTGGTCTTGGTTGGTGGGAGTACATAGAAATAAAAAAAAATAAAATAATATTTTATTATTTTACTCTCCTATGGCGTTCTAGCATTTTCCTATAAATAGGCGCTTAGGTTAGAATTGAAAATCACACCAGAAACAAGTTTTCTTTCTCTCTATATTGTCGAGCGTATTTTAATAAGTATTTTGATACTCTGAGAGTTGTTATTCGGTGCAAGTTTCTGTCAGCACTATATCCGAAATTCAGTCAGAAGTACGGTTATTTTAAGGTAAAGGATGTTATTTTCTTCTTAAAATGATATTTTCTTCAATATCATTATGCTAAAATATTGGTATGAACTTCTTTTTTTTATCAAATTTAGAACTTTTTATGTCGGGGTTACTATTCACGTATACGGCACTATTCACGAATACGACACTATTCACCGAAAAATAAAATTTTCTTCTTTTTATCCAAAATGTCTAATATGGTTACTATCTTTGATTGTATCCATGTTTTGATCTTTATTTTTGAATTCTGCTTCAAAATTGGTTATTATGAGGTATTATTGAACTTGGATAAAACTGTAATACGAATCCTTAATATTTGTTCTATTATCTCACTGGATTCGTTTTCTTTAAAATATTTTTCATCATCCTCAGTCCTAAATGATGATATCATTGAATATCTTTGGCCTGTAGTGCAAAGATGAATGATTACCTAATGAATATCTTTGGCCCGTAGTGCAAAGATGAACAGGTGTTGAGATAAACATGACCAACTGGTGATACAACTGAATAACTTTGGCTTGTAGTGCAAAGATGAATATTTGATTAAAGATGAATATTGATTGTTGTTACAGGGATAAAATATTGATGATGGACTTTTAAATCTTAGAAGATAGTAGAATTCTTTCTCTACTTGACTCTTCTAATGGATTGTTGTTTCCGCTGCAGTTGTTGATCTAAAACTTGTTGTCTATTATATTTTATCAGATTTTTCCCTGTTGAAGACTAATGATAATTTGTTGTATATTATCTTAGTCATAATATTCTTTACTGGGCTAGTTGAGCTCATCCTTTTCCTTTTTGTTCCATTTTTCTTCTCAGAAGGTGAGAACATAGCAGAATCTAGTCGGGGTACGGAGTGATGGTTCTAGAAAGATGTTTTAGCAGTCCTCACTATTTCTGTAAAATAGTGTTTGAATAATTGTAATGAGGACTCTTTTTGAGTTTGTATACTCTCTAGTATACAATATTTGTATTCAAACTTACCGTATAGGCGTTATCGTATCCTGCACGACAATTGTATTACTGAAGTTGTATTTATTTCTGTACCATGTATTTGGCGAATCAGAATGGGTGTTGTATACTTGTTTTGGGGGCGTCACAGTTGGTATCAAAGCTTAGAGATATGATCCCTGGCTGAGATGTGAGACAAGAACTAGGAGGGGAGAGACAGGGAATTCCTTCGCTAGTATGACATGACTAAGTTTATTTGGTATTTAATTGGTCGGTCAGAGTATAAGGATAATATGTTGCATGAAAATTAACCCTTGTTTTATGGCAGTATTTAAGAATGGCAGCTGAGAACGTAAATAATGGAGTAAATCAGACCGTGGAGACACCTTTGATCACCACCCAGGGGAACGTGCAACAGGAAGGCAATATTCCTCTTGTAAACAACACTACCGAACAAATGATGAATGATGGGATGTTAAGAAGTTTTTTGCAGTTTATGCAAAACCAGACGAGGGAAACTCGTGCACAGAATACGGGTGGAAATGCTAGCAATGCGTGGCTTGTCACAACCAAGCACTTCAAAGAGTTGGGACCACCAGAATTTAAGGGAAGGCCGGATCCGATCATGGCGGAAACGTGGTTCAAGCAAATTACCAAGATATTTGATGTCTTGGGATACACGGAGGAACAGAAGGTTCCATTTGCCACCTTTATGTTCCGCGGTGAGGCAGACTACTGGTGGGAGTCTGTGAAGCATACCCAGCCAGTCGCACTTAGCATGTCTTGGGAAACGTTTCAGAAACTGTTTAATGACAAGTACTTTCCGGAAAGTATTCGTCATATGAAGGAGGTGGAGTTTATCAGACTAGAGCAAAACAACATGACGGTGTCCCAGTACGAGGCAAAGTTCGCTGAGTTATCCAGGTTTGCACCTCATTTGGTCAAAAATGTGGAACGAATGACGAGGATGTTTCTGAGAGGTCTAAAGCCCGAGATTCAGCAATATCTTATATCTCATAAATTTTCTTTATATTCAGATATTGTAAATAGGGCACAATTATTAGAGCGAGATAATGAGTATATGCAACCGAGAGACCACAATCAGGGTCATACCGGTGGCGGCAGCTATCAGAGCAATGACAACCAGAAGGAAGGATAACATTTGGACAAAAACGATAACCACTCTGGGGGTAATCGTGGCCTTGATAATAGAAGGAGCGAGTCGGGAGGAGATTTTAAGAGGAGAAGGTACACCAATGATAACATGAAGACGTCATCAAAAACATCAACTGTTTTTAGGAGAGGAGAACGAGCACCGGTCGTTTGTTACAAATGCGGGAAAGAGGGACACATCAGCCCAAACTGCCCACAACAATCCAAGGTATGTTATAACTATGGAAAGGAAGGTCATATAGCTAGAGATTGTCTAGTAGCAAAACCAAGTTCAACGGGGATGGTGATTCCAAAGGCTGTCCCAGACAAGTTAAAGTCGGTGGTTCCTGGAAGGGCGTTTGTTGTGACTGCAAAAAATACGAGGAACCCAAATGAGGTGATCATGGGTAAGCTAATCATAAACTCTTACGAAGTTTATACCTTATTAGATACTGGTTCTACCCATTCTTTTATTTCTCTTGCTTGTGCTCAACGTTTAAACTTGACTCCGAAGAAATTAGACCTTGACTTATCTGTTGAGACTCCGTTAGGAGAAACTTTCATTACATCTACTGTTTATAAATCTTGCTTGATTCAAGTCGGTACCATCACATTAGCTGCAGACCTTATTTCGTTGAAAATTCTTGCATTTGATGTGATTTTAGGGATTGATTGGTTAACCACGCATCATGCTAAAATTGATTGTTTTCGTAAGCTTGTTAGTTTTCATATTCCTAACCAACCTATTATGCGAATTCAAACAACCAAACCATTAAAGTCAATCACTGTCATATCAAGCCATAAAGCTATTCGTTTATTGAAAAATGGATGTCAAGCTTTCTTAGCCCATGTCACGGACTTGAACAAAAACACGTCAGATTTGAATAAAATTTCTGTTGTTAGTGAATTTCCTGACGTATTTCTTGAAGAACTTCCCGGTCTACCCCCAGAATGTGAAGTTGAATTCTTTATTGACCTTGAACTTGGTATAAAGCCCATTTCTAAAACCCCATATCGAATGACTCCTATTGAACTTCAGGAGTTAAAGGTTCAACTACAGGAGTTGTTGGACATCGATTTTATTCGTCCTAGTACATCTCCTTGGGGTGCTCCTGTGTTATTCATAAAGAAGAAAGACGGGAGTATGCGACTTTGTATCAACTATCGAGAATTGAATCATGTCACTATCAAGAATAGATATCCGCTACTTCGCATTGATGACCTGTTTGACAAGTTGCAAGGAGCACAATTCTTTTCAAAGATTGATCTTCGTTCTGGATATCATCAGCCGAAGATTAAAACTAAGGATATTCCAAAGACTGCCTTCAGAACTCGGTACGGGCATTATGAATTCTTAGTCATGTCTTTTGGATTGACTAATGCTCTTGCTATTTTCATGGATATGATGAACCGTGTATTCAAGGAATATTTGGATCAGTTCGTTGTTGTCTTTATTGATGACATCCTCATCTATTCCAAAAGCCGTGAAGATCATGAGCACTATTTGAAGTTGGTATTGCAAAGACTTCGTGATAACAAGCTATATGCCAAGCTGAAGAAATGCGAGTTCTTGCTTGAGGAAGTAGCATTCCTTGGGCATGTGGTGTCAAAACATGGAGTATCTGTCGACCCAGCGAAGATTGAAGCCATATAAAGTTGGGAGCAACCGAAGTCGGTGACCGAAGTACGTAGATTTCTGGGCTTAGCTGGTTATTATCGGAGATTCATGGAAGGATTTTCTCAAATCTCAACTCCGTTAACTTAGCTGACTCGTAAAGATATAAAATTCGGTTGGAGCGAGGACTATGAGAAGAGTTTTCAAGAACTCAAGAGAAGACTTATTTCGGCACCTATTCTGACAATACCATCTGGTTCGGATGGATTTGTTATCTACAGCGATGCTTCGGGCAAAGGGTTAGGATGTGTTCTCATGCAACATGGGAAAGTCATAGCCTATGGCTCACGGTAACTCAAAGAATATGAGAGAAATTATCCTACTCATGATTTGGAGTTGGCAGCTGTCATTTTTGTGTTGAAAATCTGGAGACACTACCTGTATGGGGAGAAAGTGGAGATCTATACAGATCATAAAAGCCTCAAATATTTCTTCACCCAAAAGGAACTCAATATGAGGCAACGACGTTGGCTCGAGCTGTTGAAAGATTACGATCATACCATCCAATATCATCCTGGAAAAGCAAATGTGGTAGCTGACGCATTAAGTAGAAGATCATATGCGGGTACGAGTGCAATGTTGTTAACACAAAGGTCCATTTTGTATAACTTGCAAAGGATGGAGATAGAGATGAAGGCTCCAAGTACCCACGTGATGATATCAAACATACGAGTAGAACCGACTTTAATCGATAAAGTTAAAGCTGCTCAAGCTACGGACATGGAGCTGATGCGTATGAAATAGAAAGTGCAAGAAGGTGCTATTCCAGAAGCAAGAATCGATGAAGAAGGAATTCTTCAAGTCAACTCCAAACATTGTGTTCCTAACGATTCTGAATTGAAGCATAGAATCATGATGGAGGCACACAACACACCGTTTGCAATCCATCCTGGGAGTACCAAAATGTATCATGATCTTCGACATACATTTTGGTGGAGCAATATGAAAAGAGAGATCGCGGATTTTATCTCGAAGTGTTTAACTTATCAACGTGTAAACGCAGAGCATCAAATGCCAAAGGGTCCATTACAACCACTTGAGATTCCAAAATGGAAGTGGGAACACATTACTATGGATTTCGTTACGGGTGTTACCAAGGTTTCTAAAGGCATAAATGCGATTTGGGTTATTGTTGATAGATTAACCAAGTCTGCCCATTTCTTACCTATACGTGAGACTTATTCCCTTGAACGTCTTGCTAATATATACGTAAATGAGATTGTAAGATTTTATGGCATACCAGTATCCATAGTTTCGGATCGTGACCCAAGATTCACTTAACGATTTTGGGTTAGCTTGCAGAAAGCTATGGGCACGGATTTACGATTCAGTTTGGCATACCATCCTCAAACGGACGGACAATTAGAGAGGACTATTCAAACTCTTGAAGATATATTAAGAATCTGTGTCTTAGATTTCAAAGGGAGTTGGGATAAATACCTACCATTGGTGGAATTCTCCTACAACAACAGTTATCAAGCAAGTATAGGCGTGGCTCCATTTGAAGCATTGTATGGTCGAAAGTGTCGCTCTCCAATATGCTGGGATGAGGTGGGTGAAGCAACATTGTTGGGACCAGAGTTGGTACGAATGACTACAGAGAAGATCCAAACGTTTCGACAACGTATACAAAAGGCACAGGATCGACAAAAGAGTTATGCGGATCTTCATCGGAAGGACGTGGAATTTAATATTGGGGATCATGTATTATTACGTGTTGCACCATGGAAGGGAGTTACAAGATTTGGGAAGAGATGAGAGCTCAATCCACGATTTGTTGGTCCATTTGAGATTCTTGACCGAATAGGAAATGTGGCATATAGACTCGCATTACCTCCAAGTATGTCTCGTGTTCATAATGTTTTTCACATATCTATGCTTCGTAAATAAGTTAAAGACCCAAACCACATTATTGAGTTAGAACCAGACGAGATAGCCAAAGATTTAACGTACGAGGAGGTACCTGTTAAGATCTTGGATAGGAAAGAGCATGTCATACGCACGAAGGTTATACCACAAGTTAAAGTTTTATGGAGAAACCATGCTATTGAAGAAATGACCTGGGAGTTAGAATCAGAAATGAAAGCGAGGTATCCTCACCTTTTCGAAATACCAGGTACGTACGTCAATTTCGAGGACGAAATTTTATAAGGAGGGGAGGTTGTAAGACCCCAACTTATTAATGAATAAAATCAAATTTCCTCTAATTATTATTGTGAATAATAAGGTATTAATTTGATATAATACTTTGGTTATGGGTGAAATGTGCAAAATTTTTCAAAATAAGCAAGTGGTTATAAAATTTTCATTTGTCGGGGAATATTCGTTTGGTCGTGGAATATTCTTTCTGTCGGGGAATATTCGTACGACGGTGCAGCCATTTGTGGGCCCCATAACGGATAACGGTCAGATGAAGGAAATGAAAAAAATTGAATAACGACGTAGTTATTACCTTTAACAATGTTGGAATACCTGGTGGTTAAAATACAGTAATACGCGTGGTTGCACAGTAGCACACGGTATTGCACAGTATTGTTGAATTATTGATTCTTACGTAAGAAGGCACTACTCAATAATTGTTACAGTAATTACTGTTTAATATTTTATTTTATTGATTCAATAATTGCTGCGTTGATATTTTATATTATTGTTGCTCAATAATTTTCACTGCACATCATCTCCATTATCAAATCAATAATTCATATTATTTGGAATAATATTATTAGATAGCATTATTGGCAATGTCTAGAAAGTTCTGTCAAGGAGAGGTTTGGTCACCTAATTGCGCGCCATTAAGGAGAAATCCTTATTGGAAAGCCCCCTCTTTCCTAAGAACGGTCTGGTTGTCATAAATGTGATTTTATAATATTATTTGTGAATAATTAATTATTGATTCATATGATAATGAAATATTTATTTTTATGGATATAAATGTTGGATATATCTATTTTATATGGATAAAAATGAAGGAATTAATGCTGAGGTATTTTATCAGTATTTTGTCGGATTAGACGTATTAAAAATCATCCGTTTGTGGATTTCGGGTATTTTCTGATTGGAATTTGGAAAAACTTTCTTCTACAAAGTTTTAGAGAATTAAATTTCCTATGGAAAAATGCGAGTTTCGAATTTTTCTGATAAAAGGGCTATTTATTATGAATTACTGAAGTTTCAGAAAATAAAATGATTTTTATTAAATTGAGCGGGACCCACTATTATTTCAAACATGTGGGCTGCCAAATTTTTGGTTCAAAAGAGGTGGGCTGGTCTTGGTTGGTGGGAGTACATAGAAATGAAGAAAAAATAAAATAATATTTTATTATTTTAGTCTCCTATGGCGTTCTAGCATTTACCTATAAATAGGCGCTTAGGTTAGAATTGAAAATCACACTAGAAAAAAGTTTTCTTTCTCTCTATATTGTCGAGCATATTTTAGTAAGTATTTTGATACTTTGAGAGTTGTTATTCAGTGCAAGTTTCTGTCAGCACTATATCCGAAATTCAGTTAGAAGTACGGTTATTTTAAGGTAAAGGATGTTATTTTCTTCTTAAAATGATAGTTTCTTCAATATCATTATGCCCAAATATTGGTATGAACTTTTTTTTATCAAATTTGGAACTTTTTGTGTCGGAGTTACTATTCACGTATACGGCACTATTCACGTATACGACACTATTCATCGAAAAATGAAATTTTCTTCTTTTTATCCAAAATGTCTAATATGGTTACTATCTTTGATTGTATCCATGTTTTGATCTTTATTTTTGAATTCTGATTCAAAATTGGTTATTATGAGGTATTATTGAACTTGGATAAAACTGTAATATGAATCTCTAATATTTGTTCTATTATCTCACTGGATTCGTTTTCTTTAAAATATTTTTTATCATCCTCAGTCCTAAATGATGATATCACTAAATATCTTTGGCATGTAGTGCAAAGATGAATGATTACCTAATGAATATCTTTGGCCCGTAGTGCAAAGATGAACATGTGTTGAGATGAACATGACCAACTGGTGATACAAATGAATATCTTTGGCCTGTAGTGCAAAGATGAATATTTGATTAAAGATGAATATTGATTGTTGTTACAGGGATAAAATATTGATGATGGACTTTTAAATCTTAGAAGGTAGTAGAATTCTCTCTCTACTTGACTCTTCTAATGGATTGTTATTTCCGCTGCAGTTGTTGATCTAAAACTTGTTGTCTATTATATTTTATCAGATTTTTCCCTGCTGAAGACTAATGATAATTTGTTGTATATTATCTTAGTCGTAATATTCTTTACTGGGCTAGTTGAGCTCACCCTTTTCCTTTTTTTTTTCCATTTTTCTTCTCAGGAGGTGAGAACATAGCAGGATCTAGTCAGGGTATGGAGTGATGGTTCTAGAAAAATGTTTTAGCAGTCCTCACTATTTTTGTAAAATAGTATTTGAATAATTGTAATGAGGACTCCTTTTGAGTTTGTATAATCTCTAGTATACAATAGTTGTATTCAAACTTACAGTATAGGCGTTGTCGTATTCTGCACGACAATTGTATTACTGAAGTTGTATTTATTTCTGTACCATGTATTTGGCGACTCAGAATGGGTGTTGTATACCTGTTTTGGGGGCGTCACATGTACCACAAAAAAATTATAGATTATCTCTACCTGTCGAGTGGCCGTCCCGAAGACTACCGACAACTTAATAGTCCCTACAACCTTGACTTTATCATTACTGAAGCCATATAGAGGAGGCTCCTGCCCAATCTCTTTATTTCTTCCCTCTAAGTCCATTCTCTGGTAGGTATGAGCATACAGAATATCTACCAATGAGCCATTATCGATCATCATCCTTTTCATGTCAACTGATTTGACCAGTTCAGTTATAACCAATGCTCCCTCGTGTGGTTCGATCAGCTCCGAAGGATAATCCTCATCCATGAATGATATGACTATACCCAAATATTATCTTTCACACCTAACAGGCTGATCAGACACAGATAACATGACTTCCAGCAGTCCTGCCTTTTTTTTCCCGTAACCTTCCCAAGTGACCCACCTGTGATCACATCCACCACCCGGTGTGTTATCTGGGTTTGATCCTGTTGTTGGTGTTAGGCTGCTGGGTTTTGTACTAGGGTTTCATTCGCCTGTTTTTCCTTCGAAGTATTCCGTCCATTAACATATTGGACTAATGCTCGACTTTGGACATTTTTCTCGACCAAATCATTCAGACCCCAACATGATTCAGTTGAATGTCCGACCGACTGATGATAATCACAATATCTATTCTGATTTCCCTTGTTCAATTTGTATTATCCTTGGCCAGCTCGAAATAGGTCTTGTCTTTTATCTACTCCAGAATAGTGCCCAGATCTGTGTTGAGGGGAGTATACATTTTGTTGACCCTCTAATTCGGAAAGGGTGGGAGCCTTCCTTTCGAACCACCACTGTTGTTGTACTTCTTTTATTGTCCATCTGACGTATTATTGTTGTTGTCCCCTTTGTTATAGATGTTCTTCTCTTTGTCCTTTGGCTTCTCCGATGTGCTCTGCTTCAGGCTGCTCATCACCTCTTCTCTACTATGAAGCTTCAGCTCTGTCAAACACTTCGGCCAGATCCTTCAGATGTTTGAACATCAAATCTTTCACCAGCTTCTTTGACTTCACAATGTCTAGCCCATTCTGAAATAGTCCAACTTCCTGAAGGTCATTCAAATCCTCAACCTGGCTGATCGATTCCCGAAATTGTTTCAAATACTGCCCTAAAGTCTAGTTCAAGTATTTTATGATCTGAGATAAGGACCCCGTTGGCTTTCCCATCCTCTTGTTACTACAGAACCTGGCATGGAACTTATCACAAATCCCTTTCCAAGATGAAACTGAGTTCAGAGCCAGCGTCATCATCAACTACCGAGCATCCTTTTTCAGGGTCATCATAAACATCTGAAACTTGGCCGCATCAGAATAGTCGTAGTAATCCATTAGCCAATCATAAGCCTGGTTGTGCTAATAAGGATTTCCCAAAGCATCATAGCTTTCCATATGAGGAGGTTTTTTATTCGGATCAGCCTTTTCCCGACTGATCTCTGGTGAAAACGGTGATATGGATTTGACTGGAGTCCCTTTTTTTGATCTCCTTTGGTTAACCTTTTTGGGAGGAAGGATCTATTTCGCTTCTTCGGGGGGAAGAATCTCGTCTATCCTGCCTTCTTCTATCTGGAGAGGGATCCCACCTCCTTCGGTCGGATCGTCCCCTGCCTTCAAAGCTTTCTTCTCTGGAGCGACTTCGGTGCCAGCTCCCAGTCTGCCGAGAACCGTCCAAACGACGTGTCCTGCACTGATTCCCTAATGAATGAACCCGTGAGTGGCTTTGGCGTCTATATTTTTCCTGAGAGTTACTCCAAAGCCAGCTCTCGCTTAACCAAGAATCATCTGGATGATGTGTCATGGATTGATTCCCCGGTGATCGATTCCACCTTAGGTTGTGGCAGGAGGCACCATCCTCATCTCCTACCAAGAGCGCCATATGTTGGTCGATGTCCTTCCTCTACAAGAGTATGGCTTTCAATGCATCATCAGTATCCCACACTTTCATTGCCAAGATCGACCTCCTCTCATCTTGGCAATCATCTTGGGGACGTGTTCAGAATGGTGCGTCCCCGACACGGTCCTTAACTTTTGCTTCTTTATTGGAGGTTGAGAACAGTCCGCGTCGAGGACCGTTTGCCATGCCCTTTGTTGGGGCCCCGAAATTGACCTGGGACCCTAACCATTTTGAAACCGACTACCCTAGCCTGTCTTTGGCTGAACCCCTTGGTTGGTGAGGAGGGGGATCCGTCGTTGACTGGTCACGTGCTGAAACTATCTTCCTGATATCCACCATTGTTCCAACCGAAACTCCTGTGCGATTGAAATTTACGTGGTACTAGAAAGCTCTCCTTCTAGCACCAATGTTAGCGCCAAGATTCTTTCACGCGCTCTAATCCCCAAAGCGCGACAAAGCCTACAAAAAAACAAAGTCACAGCGAAAGCTTGACGGCATGGGCCACCGGGGGATAACTCCGGTGTGAGAATAAGTACAAGCTGAACAAGGTTTAACAATATAGACTTAATACTTTAGTAATGTAAATTAATATGAATGTGTACCTGATGATTAGGGTATAACTATGTATTTATAGTAATCACACCTCCTTCCCTACATAGAATTAGGATTCCTCATTAGATAAGATACCTTAATGAGAATAAGTTTAAAAGAACGTGCCGACACTCTACTTTTCCTAAAGTAGTTTAGACCACAACTCATTAACAAATAAATTTTGTTAAAATCGTGTACAAGTTGGTTTAATTTCCTTTGTGGCACAAATTCCACAATCAACATTTTTATATAGCTCATTTAGTTATTTTGTCAAAGCGTGTGTGCTAGTTGTGTACTCAATTTCAGTATAAATAGGTTACTCGAACGAGAAACAAAGCAAACCATCAAAACACTGAAAGTATAAAATTCTTCTACTATAATATTGTGAGTATTTCTTTTGAGTATAAGGTCGTGTTTGATTGTATTTTAATGCATCTTAATAGTTTATCTCTTAATGCATATTAACAACCCACATCTTTGTATTAAGAAGTCCTCTGAATAGTTTAGACTCATATGTGTATCTTAACTATTTAGAGGACTTCTTGGTATGTTATCTACAATCACAAGTTGGTATAACACCTATATCTATCATAGAATCAAAACTATTGCTGGTCAAAGTGACCTTGACCGTCTGATTTGCCAAATTCTGGAAAAACCCAGATTTCGTGAAGAATAGTATCTGACCCATACTTTGACCGGAGCATATCTTGTTGATCTGTTGTTGTTGAACTCAGATCTTGTTAGGTAATTGTTCCTTGACATAAGGACTACACGTATAGACCATCAAACCGCATAAAACAAGATTAGAACCTATAAGTAATTGAGTTCAAAGTGAGCAACCCGATTCTGTTAAACCCAGAATGTTGAAGAACAGCGTTGTCAGGTTTTTGGAGAGCTTAGATCTCTCTGATCTGTTGTTGTTTAGCCATGAAACTGGTTATGTAGTTGTAGTATTACATAAATACTACAACATGAAATCAATTGCAAGCCTAGAAACATAAGGAACACTGAATTAAAACCGGTCAAACCTCATACATTGCCCACTGACAAATTTTCTGGAAATTGGCCAAGAACACCTATAGCGACGGTTCTGTCGCTATAGGGCCCTTTAGTGACAGTTTTATTTTCTATTTTTCGAAAATTATTTAATAAATAGAAATAAAGGGTTTTTAATTATTAAAAATACATAATAAATTATGAAAAATTATTTTAAAGTCTAAAAAATAGTTTTTAACTATTTTGAGTATATTTCGAATATATTTAATATTTTTGGAATATAAATGGTATTTATTTATTTAATTATTATATTAAATAAATTATTTAAAAATGGTTTTAATTCATGAAAAATTATATTATGGTGCTAGAAAATATTTGAAGTTATTTTTGATGACTTTTGATATTTTGTGATGAAATTCATTAATTAATAAATATTAATGATAATTTATTTATTTAATAGATATATTAAATAAATTATGGAAAAATAGTATTAATGATTTAAAAATCATATAAAAATAATTTAAGTGTTATAAAAATATTTTAAGTTATAAAATGTAACTTTTGATATTTTGGCATGAAAATATTAATATTTTATTATTAATAGCAATTATCGGATAATGGATTTAAGTGCTTAAAAATCATATAATTATGATTTTAAGGTATTAAAAATACTTTGATATATTATAATTATATTATAATATTATGTTATGATTTTTATTAATATTTTATATTAAATAAATATTAATGATTAAAGAATTATGTGGTATTTAATTCATTTAAATACGATATTAAGGATTGGAAAATCATGATAAATGATAATAATTACTTAAAAATTATTATGAGCCTATGAAAATTATTTTGACTGCTAAAAAAATTATCTGTGATAATTGTTAAGCGTTTAAGCAGAGTTTAACTGAACTTAAACTCGAGTATTGTCCGACTAGACCGTCGGGATGATAGAATTGTGTCGGTTTCAACTCAGACTGCAATAGTTTAACTTGATGCTATGTCTTATGTGTTATATAGACTGATAGGATTATGTGCTATGTGTTTAGGTTATTCCGTGGATATAAATATAACTAGTATTATACTGTGATGATAATATTCTAATATTGGAGATCTATATTACTAATATTAGGTCTTCGGGTAAAGCGTTATAAATTGCGTTGCGGTAATCAACGGTTCAGGCAAGTTTCCTTTTACTAAACTCTACTAAGAGTGTTTTATTCAAGCTTATGGTTAATCATTGTTGATTTCCACGAAAATTGTACTCTGTACATCTTGCATGTATAAGTCAGGTATGAAAGGCTGATCACCTTCATTACCAGTTGGTTCAGATATGTTTGTTCATGTTTAAAACTTGTTCAGTCAAAAGTTTGTTCGTGCTAATTCTCAATTATATTGATGAATTATAGTCAGCTTATTATTCATACTCTTCAATCATGATATATCGTTATATTATTGTATTTAAACTTGCTGGGCAACTTTCATGCTCACCCTTGCTATATCATGATAAAACATTGCAGATAAGGCGAATGCATTCGGATACAGGAAAAAGATATTGCCAAGTTCAGCTTGGGATAAAATGTGCGGCTATTTTGTAATAGTATAGTTTGATAAATGTGTTATATGTTAGAAAGTTTATGAATTGTGTTTAAGTTAAGGTTACTCGATTTTGGGGAAAAGTGTGTAAAGTATATTGTATAAACAATTTATGTTTATATCTTCTGCAAACAGTTATAGAATGTTAGTATACCGGAATCCGCGGCGATTTGGGGCTCGGATTCAGGGATGCCACATTGGCTTTCCCAAAAACTTTGGCGATCCTAACTCCTTGAACTGCTTAGCGGTGACCATCCGTGAATTGCCAGTGTTTCCACCTGCATTTTGAACAGTAGTCTTTCTCGTTTGGTTTTGCATGAATTCTAGAAAGTTCCTAAACATACCATGGTTCGTCATCTGCTCAGTGGTGTTGTTCACAGGAGGAACATTGCCAGCCTGTTGCATGTTCTCCTCGTTGGTGAGCAAAGGTGTCTCCACGGTCTCATTTACTCCACTGTTAACATTCTCAGTCGACATTCTTAAATATTGCCATAAAACAAGGGTTAATTAAACAAATTAACAAATCACATAATACCCCTATATTATGACCGACCAACAAATAAGCTTAGGTAGGACGCACTAGCAAAGGATTTACTCGTCTCTCCCCTCCTAGTTCTATTCCCCGATCTCCGCCAGAGATTATATCCCTAAGCTCTGATACCAACTGTGACGCCCTCAAAATAGGTATACATCACCCATTCTGAGTCGCTAAATACATGGTACAGAAACAACTACAACTTCATTAATACAATTGTCGTGCAAAATATGACAACACATAAACTGTGAGTTTAAATACAAATATTATCTTCTAGACAATATCCATACTCAAATAAGTCCTCATTACAATTATTGATACACTAATTTACAAAATAGTAAGGACTACTAAAACAACTGTCTTGAACCATTACTCCACACCCCGAGTAGTTCCCGCTATATTCTCATCTCTTGAGAAGAAAAATGGAATAAAAAAGAAAAGGGTGAGCTCAATTAGCCAAGTAAAGAATATTATGACTAAGATAATGTACAAAAAATTATCCTTAGTCTTCAACAGGGAAAATTCTGATAGAATACAATAGAAAACAAGTTTTAGATCAACAACTGCAATGAAAACAACAATTCATTAGAAGAGTTAAGTAGAGAAAAAAATCTACTATCATCTATGAATTTAAAAGTCCATCATCGATATTTTATCCCTATAAAATCAATCAATATACATCATAAATCAAATATTCATCTTTGCACTACAGGCCAAAGATATTCACCAGTTGGTCATGTTCATCTAAACACCTGTTCATCTTTGCACTACGGGCCAAAGATATTCATCATAAAATCATTCATCTTTGCACTACAGGCCAAAGATATTCAGTTATATCATCATTTAGGAGTGAGGATAATGAAAAATATTTTAAAGAAAATGAATCCAGTGAAACAAAAGAACAAATATTAAGAATTCTTACTTTAAACAATCCAAGTTCAAAAATACTTTATAAATAACCAGAGTGGAGTAAAATTCAAGAATGAAGACCAAAACATAGATCCAATCCAAGATATGAATCATAACAGACGATCTTGGACACAGAAGAGAAAATTTAATTTTTCTGTGAATAATGTCGTATTCGTGAATAGTGTCGTATACGTGAATAGTACCGTATACGTGAATAGTAACGCCGACACTAAAAGATAGAAATTTCACAAAAAAAATCATCATGCTTCGTGTATAGTACTCATGAATAGTAACTCGTGAATAGTAACTCATGAATAGTAACCCTGACAAGAAAAAGTTTTAAATTTGATAAAAATTTCCAACCAATATTTCGGCATAATGATATTGAAGAAATAATATTATTTTCAAATAAAATAACATCCCTTACCTCCCAAAAACAGTACTTCTGACTGAAATACTGGATATAGTGCTAAAAGAACTTGAACCATATAGCAATACTCAAAGTACTAAAATACTCTCAAAATACGTTCAATATTATAGAGAGAGAAATAGGGAGAATACTTTAGTTTCTGATGTGATTTTCAATTCTAACCTAAGCACCTTATTTATAGGAAATTGCTTAGAACACCAAAGCAGAAAATTTAATATAATAATATTATATATAAAAAAAATTCCTACGCCCACTTCTAGAATCTGAATTCAACAACTACATCACATGCAAGACCCACAATTAATGACAAAAACGTTTTTCATATAAAAAATAATTAAAACTTCCAAAAATCAATTATTTCGGAACTTCAGAACTTCAATAATTCATAATAAATAGCCATTTTATTAGAAAATTTGAATCTCGCAACTCTGTATAGGAAATTCAATTCTCTACAACTTTGAAGAAGAAAGTTTTCTAAATTCCAAACAGAAATTGATCGAAATCCACATACGGACGATTTTACAAGCTATAATCAAATTTCATTCAAGAAATGGGTCCACCAACATGTTTAACATGTTTTAAACAACTTTTACAAAAAAAATACTCTTCCTCCTCACATACTCATATATCCCACATTCATTGTAAAAATATCACCATTATTATATAATATAATAAAATATTATTTTATCAGAAAAGATAAAATATCAATTTTTAACAATTGTCACTTTAAAATTTTCCCCATCTATATCCACATAAAATCAATATTTTCCTCATCATATAAATCAATAATTAATTATTCACAAGTAATATTACAGAATCACAGTACTGGCAACCAGGCCGTTCCCAGGAAAGAGGGGGCTTTCCAATAAGAATTTCTCCTTACTGACGCGAAATTAGGTGACCAAACCTCTCCTTAGACAGAACTTTCTAGACATTGCCAATAATATCTTCTAATAATATTATTAAGATAATATGAATTATTGTTTCGATAATGGAAAATACTGTGTAGTGACAATTATTGAAACAACAGTAATATAAAATATCAACGCAGCAATTATTGAATCAATAAAATAAAATACTGAACAGTAATTACTGTAACAATTATTGAGTAGTGCCTTCTTACGTAAGAATGAATAATTGGTGCAATACCGTGTGCAACTGTGCAACAACGTGTATTACTGTATTTTAACTATCGGGTATTCCAACAGTATTAACGGTAACAACTACGCCGTTATATATAAACAACTTATACTTGTCGTTTACTTCATTTAATCGCTTTCCGTTATGGGCCCACACAAGGCTGCGCCGTCGTACGAATATTCCCCGAAAGTTAGAATATTCCACGACCAAACGAATATTCTCCGACAACAATGAATATTTTATAACCACTTGCTTATTTAAAATATTTGCAGCATTTTACCCACAACTAACCACATTAATTAAATCAACCCTTACTATTTCAAAATAATAAATAGAGGAATTAAATTTCATTTATTAATAATTTGGGGTCTTACAACCTCCCCTCTTTATGAAATTTCGTCCTCAAAATTGACGTACGTACCTGGTGTTTTGAAAAGATGAGGATACCTCGCTTTCATTTCCGTTTCCAACTCCCAGGTCATTTCCTCAATAGCATGGTTTCTCTACAAAACTTTAACTTGTGGTATGACCTTCGTGCGTAGGACATGCTCCTTCTTATCCAAAATCTTGACAGGTACCTCTTCATACGTTAAGTCTTTGGCTATCTCGTCCGGTTCTAACTCAATAACATGGTTTGGGTCGTCCATATATTTACGTAATATCGATACATGAGAAACGTTATGAACATGCGTCATACTTGGCGGTAAAACGAGTCTATAGGCTACAGTTCCTATTCGATCGAGGATTTCAAATGGACTAATAAATCGAAGGTTTGAGCTTTCCTCACATCGCCGATTCACGCTTTTGGAATAACGACTTCTTGCATCTTCTTCTTCATATTCATCAACTCCAAGTCTGTAGCTTGAGCAGCTTTAAATTTATCGATTAAAGTCGATTCTAATCGTATATTCGTTATCTTCACGTAGGTTCTTGGAATCTTTAACTCTATCTCCATCTTCTGTAAGTCATACGAAATGGGTCTTTGTGTTAACAATATCGCACTCGTAAACGTATACGATCTTTTACTCAACGCGTCAGCTACCATGTTCGTTTTTTTTCCCAGGATGGTATTGAATGTTATGGTCGTAATCTTTCAACAACTCGAGCCAACGTCGTTGCCTCATGTTGAGTTCTTGGAAGCTCTTTTTATATTCCTCGCTCAATTCAAATTTTGTATCTCTACGAGTCAGCTGAGTTAATGGAGTAGCACTCGAGAAAATCATTCCACGAATCTCCGATAATAACCAACTAAGCCTAGAAAGCTACGTATTTCGATTACTGACTTAGGTTGCTCTCAACTATGACTCATATCCCAATCTTGGAGAGGACGTCACAATGACACCTATCAGTTTACTATCGCACGAATATGGCGTCCCCTACGGAGAGTCTGACTTCGGTGCATTCACAAAAGAAGTCACCAGATAGAGGCTAAGGTACCAACTCATGTAGTTAGGTTTTTAACTCCTGAAGTTCAATAGGAGCCATTCGATATTAGATTTTAGAAATGAGTTTTGTACCGGGTTCAAAGTCGATACAAAATTCAATATCACGCTCTGGGGGTAGGCCAGGAAATTCTTCAGGAAATATATCAGGAAATTTACTAACAATAGAAATATAATTCAAATCTGATGTATTTTTTTTAAGTCCATAACATGGGCTAAGAAAACTTGACATCCGTTTTTCAATAAACGAATGACTCTATGGCTTGATATGAAAGTTTTTGATTTCACTGGTTTGGTTGCTTGAATTCGAATAATAGGTTGCTTAAGAATATGAAAACTAACAACCTTACGAAAACAATCAATTTTAGCATGATGAGTGGTTAACCAATCAATCCCTAAGATCACATCAAATGCAAGAATTTTTAAAGATATAAGATCAACAGGTAAGGTGAGGGTACCAATGTGAATCAAGCAAAATTTATAAACAGCGGATGTAACGAAAGTTTCTCCTAATGGAGTTTCAACAAATAAGTCAAAGTCTAATTTCTCAGTAGTCAAGTTCAAACGTTGAGTATAAGCAGGAGAGATAAATGAATGGGTAGAACCGGTATCTAATAAGGTATAAACTTCACAAGAATTTATAATTAACTAACCCGTGCTAAATTCGTTCGGGTTATTCGCTTTTTGAGAAGTCACGAAAAATGCTCTTCCAAGAACCGTTAACTTTGACTTTTCTGGGACAGCCTTTTGAGTCACCATCCCCGCTGGATTGGGTTTCGCTACCGTACAATCTTGTGCGATATGACCTACTTTTCCATAATTATAACATACCTTGAAAGGTTGTGAACAGTTTGGACTTATGTGTCCCTCTTCTCCGCATCTATAGCATCTAACTGGTGGTCTTTCTCCTCCTCTAAAATTCGTTGTTGATGTTGGTGCCGACGTCTTCCCGTCATTGTTAAATCTTCTCTTCTTGAAATTTCCACTTGAGTTATTTCTTCTATTATCTTGGCCATGATTACCACTGAAGTGGTTACCATTTCTGGCATGATAATTTTCTCCACGATGGTTATCATTGTTCCGATGACCGTCGCCACCGGTACGATTATCATCGAGTTGTTGGTCATTATTCTTCAGTTGAGCCGACTCATTATCGCGCTCCAATAACCGAGCCCTATTTACAACATCTGAATATAAACAAAGTTTGTGAGAAATGAGGTATTGACGTATTTTAGGTTTTAAATCTCGCAAAAACATTCGCGTCATTCTCTCCTCATTATCAACCAAATGAGATGCAAATCGGGACAACTCGGCAAACTTAGCTTCGTATTGCGACAAGTTTCATATTGTTTTTCTCCAGCTTGATGAACTCTACCTCCTTCAATTGACGAATACTTTCGGGAAAGTACTTGTCGTTGAACAATTCTTGGAACTTCTCCCAAGACATCTTCAGTGCGGTAGGCTGAGTACGCTTTATGGATTCCCACCAATAATCTGCCTCTCCTCGTAACATGAAAGTGTCGAAAGGAACCTTTTGCTCCCCTGAGCATCCCAAGGCATCAAATATCTTAGTTATCTGCTTTATCCACGTCTCTGCCGTAAGTGGTTTTGGCTTTCCCAAAAACTCTTGTGGTCCTAATTCGTTGAACTGCTTAGCGGAGACCATCCGTGAGTTGCCAGTGTTTCCACCTGCATTTTGAATAGTAGTCTTTCTCGTTTGGTTTTGCATGAATTCTAGAAAGTTCCTAAATATACCATCGTTCGTCATCTGCACAGTGGTGTTGTTCACATGGAGGAACATTGCCAGCCTGTTGCATGTTCTCCTCGTTGGTGAGCAAAGGTGTCTCCACGGTCTCATTTACTCCACTGTTAACATTCTCAATCGACATTCTTAAATACTGCCATAAAACAAGGGTTAATTAAACAAATTAACAAATCACATAATACCCCTATATTATGACCGACCAACAAATAAGCTTAGGTAGGACACACTAGCGAAGGATTTACTCGTCTCTCCCCTCCTAGTTCTATTCCCCGATCTCCGCCAGAGATCATATCCCTAAGCTCTAATACCAACTGTGACACCCACAAAATAGGTTTACATCACCCATTCTGAGTCGCCAAATACATGGTACGGAAACAACTACAACTTCATTAATACAATTGTCGTGCAAAATATGACAACACATAAACTGTGAGTTTAAATACAAATATTGTCTTATAGACAATATCCATACTCAAATAAGTCCTCTTTACAATTATTGATAAACTATTTTACAAAATAGTGAGGACTACTAAAACAACTGTCTTGAACCATTACTCCACACCCCGAGTAGTTCCCGCTATATTCTCGTCTCTTGAGAAGAAAAATGGAATTAAAAGGAAATGGGTGAGCTCAACTAGCCCAGTAAAGAATATTATGACTAAGATAATGTACAACAAATTATAATTAGTTTTCAACAGGGAAAAATCTGATAGAATACAATAGACAACAAGTTTTAGATCAACAAATGCAGTGAAAAAAAATAATTCATTAGAAGAGTTAAGTAGAGAATAAAATCTACTATCATCTATTAATTTAAAAGTCCATCATCTATATTTTATCCCTATAACATCAATCAATATACATCATAAATCAAATATTCATCTTTGCACTACAGGTCAAAGATATTCACCAGTTGGTCATGTTCATCTAAACACCTGTTCATCTTTGCACTACGGGTCAAAGATATTTATCATAAAATCATTCATTTTTGCACTACAGGCCAAAGATATTCAGTTATATCATCATTTAGGAGTGAGGATGATGAAAAATATTTTAAAGAAAATGAATCCAGTGAAACAAAAGAACAAATTTTAAGAATTCGTACTTTAAACAATCCAAGTTCAAAAATACTTCATAAATAACCAGAGTGGAGTAAAATTCAAGAATGAAGACCAAAACATAGATCCAATCCAAGATAGGAATCATAACAGACGATCTTGGACACAGAAGAAAAAATTTAATTTTTCTGTGAATAGTGTCGTATTCGTGAATAGTGCCGTATACGTGAATAGTGTCGTATACGTGAATAGTAACTTTGACACTAAAAGATAGAAATTTCACAAAAAAAATCATCATGCTTCGTGTATAATACTCGTGAATAGTAACTCGTGAATAGTAACTCATGAATAGTAACTCGTGAATAGTAACTCATGAATAGTAACCCCGACATGAAAAAGTTTCAAATTTGATAAAAATTTCCAACCAATATTTCGGTATAATGATATTGAAGAAATAATATCATTTTCAAATAAAACAGTACTTCTGACTGAAATACTGGATATAGTGCTGAATGAACCTGCACCATATAGCAATACTCAAAGTACTAAAATACTCACAAAATACGTTCGATATTATAGAGAGAGAAAGAGAGAGAAAACTTTAGTTTCTGGTGTGATTTTCAATTCTAACCTAAGCACCTTATTTATAGGAAATTGCTTAGAACACCAAAGTAGAAAATTTAATATAATAATATTATATATATATATAAATTCCTACGCCCACTTCTTGAATCTGAATTTAGCAACTACATCACATGCAAGACCCACAATTAATGACAAAAATGTTTTTCATATAAAAAATAATTAAAACTTCCAAAAATCAATTATTTCGGAACTTCAGAACTTCAATAATTCATAATAAATAGCCATTTTATTAGAAAATTTGAATCTCGCAACTCCGTATAAGAAATTCAATTCTCTACAATTTTGCAGAAGAAAGTTTTTCCAAATTCCAAACAGAAATTGACTGAAATCCACATACGGACGATTTTACAAGCTATAATCAAATTTCATTCAAGAAATGGGTCCACCAACATGTTTAACATGTTTTAAACAACTTTTACAAAAAAAATACTCTTCCTCCTTATATACTCATATATCCCACATTCATTGTAAAAATATCACCATTATTATATAATATAATAAAATATTATTTTATCAAAAAAGATAAAATATCAATTTTTAACAATTGTCACTTTAAAATTTTCCCCATCTATATCCACATAAAATCAATATTTTCCTCATCATATAAATCAATAATTAATTATTCACAACTAATATTACAAAATCACAGTACTGGCAACCAGACCGTTCCCAGGAAAGAGGGGGCTTTCCAATAAGAATTTCTCCTTACTGGCGCACAATTAGGTGACCAAACCTCTCCTTAGACAGAACTTTCTAGACATTGCCAATAATATTTTCTAATAATATTATTCAGATAATATGAATTATTGCTTCGATAATGGAAAATACTGTGTAGTGACAATTATTAAAACAACAGTAATATAAAATATCAACGCAACAATTATTGAATCAATAAAATAAAATACTGAACAGTAATTACTGTAACAATTATTGAGTAGTGCCTTTTTACGTAAGAATGAATAATTGGTGCAATACCGTGTGCAACTGTGCAACAACGTGTATTACTGTATTTTAACCATCGGGTATTCCAATAGTATTAACGGTAACAACTACGCCGTTATTTATAAACAACTTATACTTGTCGTTTTCTTCATTTAATCGTTTTCCGTTATGGGCCCACACAAGGCTGCGCCATCGTACGAATATTCTCCGACAGTAAGAATATTCCACGACCAAACGAATATTCTCCGACAACAATGAGTATTTTATAACCACTTGCTTATTTAAAATATTTGCGCATTTTACCCATAACTAACCACATTAATTAAATCAACCCTTACTATTTCAAAATAATAAATAGAGTAATTAAATTTCATTTATTAATAATTTGGGGTCTTATAACCTCCACTCCTTATGAAATTTCATCCTCAAAATTGACGTACGTACCTGGTGTTTTGAAAAGATGAGGATATCTCGCTTTCATTTCTGTTTCCAACTCTCAGGTCATTTCCTCAATAGCATGGTTTCTCCAGAAAACTTTAACTTGTGGTATGACCTTCGTGCGTAGGACATGCTGCTTTTTATCCAAAATCTTGACAAGTACCTCTTCACAGGAGGAACATTGCCAGCCTGTTGCATGTTCTCCTCGTTGGTGAGCAAAGGTGTCTCCACGGTCTCAATTACTCCACTGTTAACATTCTTAGTCAACATTCTTAAATACTGCCATAAAACAAGGGTTAATTAAACAAATTAACAAATCACATAATACCCCTATATTATGACCGACCAACAAATAAGCTTAGGTAGGACACACTAGCGAAGGATTTACTCGTCTCTCCCCTCCTAGTTCTATTCCCCGATCTCCGCCAGAGATCATATCCCTAAGCTCTGATACCAACTGTGACACCCCCAAAATAGGTTTACATCACCCATTTTAAGTCGCTAAATACATGGTACATAAACAACTACAACTTCATTAATACAATTGCCGTGCAAAACATGACAACACATAAACTGTGAGTTTAAATACAATTATTGTCTTCTAGACAATATCCATACTCAAATAAGTCCTCATTACAATTATTGATACACTATTTTACAAAATAGTCAGGACTACTAAAACAACTGTCTTGAACCATCACTCCACACCCCGACTAGTTCCCGCTATATTCTCGTCTCTTGAGAAGAAAAATGGAATAAAAAGGAAAACGGTGAGCTCAACTAGCCCAGTAAACAATATTATGACTAAGATAATGTACAACAAATTATCCTTAGTCTTCAACAGGGAAAAATTTGATATAATACAATAGACAACGAGTTTTAGATCAACAACTGCAGCGAAAACAATAATTCATTAGAAGAGTTAAGTAGAGAATAAAATCTACTATCATCTATGAATTTAAAAGTCCATCATCGATATTTTATCCCTATAACATCAATCAATATACATCATAAATCAAATATTCATCTTTGCACTACAGGCCAAAGATATTCACCAGTTGGTCATGTTCATCTAAACACCTGTTCATCTTTGCACTATGGACCAAAGATATTCATCATAAAATCATTCATCTTTGCACTACAGGCCAAAGATATTCAGTTATATCATCATTTAGGAGTGAGGATGATGAAAAATATTTTAAAGAAAATGAATCCAGTGAAACAAAAGAACAAATATTAAGAATTCGTACTTTAAACAATCCAAGTTCAAAAATAATTCATAAATAACCAGAGTGGAGTAAAATTCAAGAATGAAGACCAAAACATAGATCCAATCCAAGATAGGAATCATAACAGACGATCTTGGACACAGAAGAGAAAATTTAATTTTTCTGTGAATAGTGTCGTATTTGTGAATAGTGCCGTATACGTGAATAGTAACTCCAACACTAAAAGATAGAAATTTCATAAAAAAAATCATCATGCTTCGTGTATAGTACTCGTGAATAGTAACTCATGAATAGTAACTCGTGAATAGTAATTCATGAATAGTAACTCCGACATGAAAAAGTTTCAAATTTGATAAAAATTTCTAACCAATATTTCGGCATAATAATATTGAAGAAATAATATCATTTTCAAATAAAATAACATCCCTTACCTCGCAAAAACAGTACTTCTGACTGAAATACTGGATATAGTGCTGAAAGAACTTGCACCATATAGCAATACTCAAAGTACTAAAATACTCACAAAATACGTTCGATATTATAGAGAGAGAAAGAGAGAGAAAACTTTAGTTTCTGGTGTGATTTTTAATTCTAATATAAGCACCCTATTTATAGGAAATTGCTTAGAACACCAAAGCAGAAAATTTAATATAATAATATTATATATAAAAAAAATTCCCTACGCCCACTTCTTGAATCTGAATTCAGCAACTACATCACATGCAAGACCCACAATTAATGACAAAAACGTTTTTCATATAAAAAATAATTAAAACTTCCAAAAATCAATTATTTTGGAACTTTGGAACTTCAATAATTCATAATAAATAGCCCTTTTATTAGAAAATTTGAATCTCGCAACTCCGTATAGGAAATTCAATTCTCTACAAATTTGCAGAAGAAAGTTTTTCCAAATTCCAAACAGAAATTGACCATAATCCACATACGGACGATTTTACAAGCTATAATCAAATTTCATTCAAGAAATGGGTCCACCAACATGTTTAACATGTTTTAAACAACTTTTACAAAAAAAATACTCTTCATCCTCATATACTCATATATCCCACATTCATTGTAAAAATATCATCATTATTATATAATATAATAAAATATTATTTTATCAGAAAAGATAAAATATCAATTTTTAACAATTGTCACTTTAAACTTTTCCCCATCTATATCCACATAAAATCAATATTTTTCTCATCATATAAATCAATAATTAATTATTCATAAATAATATTACCGAATCACAGTACTGACAACCAGGCCGTTCCCAGGAAAGAGGGGGCTTTCCAATAAGAATTTCTCCTTACTGGCGCGCAATTAGGTGACCAAACCTCTCCTTAGACAGAACTTTCTAGACATTGCCAATAATATTTTCTAATAATATTATTCAGATAATATGAATTATTGCTTCGATAATAGAAAATACTGTGTAGTGACAATTATTGAAACAACAGTAATATAAAATATCAACGCAGCAATTATTGAATCAATAAAATAAAATACTGAACAGTAATTATTGTAACAATTATTGAGTAGTGCCTTCTTATGTAAGAATCAATAATTGGTGCAATACCGTGTGCTACTGTGCAACAACGCGTATTACTGTGTTTTAACCACCAGGTATTCCAACAGTATTAACGGTAACAACTATTTTGTTATTTATAAATAACTTATACTTGTCATTTTCTTCATCCAATCGCTTTCCGTTATGGGTCCACACAAGGCTGCACCGTCGTACGAATATTCCCCGACAGTAAGAATATTCCACGACCAAACGAATATTCTCCGACAATAATGAGTATTTTATGACCACATATTTAAAATATTTGCGCATTTTACCCACAACTAACCACATTAATCAAATCAACCCTTACTATTTTAAAATAATAAATAGAGGAATTCAATTTTATTTATTAATAATTTGGGGTCTTACACCTGTTTTCTGACAAGTTCAAAATAGCCCTGCATTTTTCTGGTTAGTCTATAATATGTTTAAGACAAAAATATAGGAAATGATTAAGCCATCATCCATCAACAATTTTAAACCATAGTCTTAACATCACAGGTTATCAAAAAAATTGTCTTTGTGAGCAGGAAAGGGGAAGTCAAAAGCAAGCATAAGTCTTCTCCCCCTTTGGCATCAATCAAAAAGGAGTGTCTAAAATGTCAAAAGGGATAGTGCAGCTAAGCATCGTTCTCCTCAAGATTAACATGATTTGTTTCGCAGGCGGTGAAATGGGGTCGGTGAAGCCTGCGGTGCATGATCTCTTTCAGGGACAGTGTATTGGCAAATCTAGGGGGGTCGAGCAATGAAGGTAGAAGGAGGTAAAGGCAGGTCCAGAAAGTCTCCTTGATATTCGGCCATCCAATTGCATTGGGGCCATTCGGGTATGCGTGCTTGGACTTGGTCTGCTTGCAACTCCTCACTAAGATCATTCATGCGGCGCTCGATAAAGCGTCCCAGAGTTCCAATTTGGTTGCTGATGAACTTTAGCTCAGTACTCAATTGACAGGCGTTGCAGTTCATCTTCCGTTGCAGGGCTTCAACCAATGCCCGAGTGTGCAACTCGAAATCGGCCTGAAGGTCATTAAACTCATCTTCCACATTGTGAAACATAACCTGAAGATCATCACAACAAATAGGGAGTTTGCCTTTCTCAAGAACGGAGAGACGGAGTTGGATGTCTTTGATATCAGAAGTGATTTGGGCTTGATTATTGTGTGAAGGATAGTGAGAATTTCAGGGGAAGGGGGAAGTGAAGTAGGCGGTATTAGTTTGGGAATTTCTGGAACTAGACGAATGAATTTCCCTTTAAGCAGAGTGATATGAGCCCCTTTGAGATAGTTCAAATCGATAGAATCAGTCAAGTGAATACAACCCTCATCATCGAGTGGAATTTGGAAGTGGGTAAAGAGTGTGGTGAGGAAGCAACTGTAGGGCAGACATTTTTTGGAATGTTTAACACAATGAAGCATGTGTTTTAGCATCATGAGTGAAAAGTTAAGAGGTTGACCGGTCATGATTAACGCTACTAAAACCAAATCCTGATACGTGAACTCAGCGCCACCACCGAGACGAGGGAGAAGATTGCATCGTAACAGTTTGTGAAGAACAATTGCGAGAGGAGACACGTCGGTGGTTTTAGGAAGGGTGACAGCGGAAACTGTTGGGTCATCCAACATAATGCGAAGCTGTACTAGGGGGGACAGAGGAGTAGAGATTAGCCCTTTGAGAGTGAAAGGACAGTCACCGATGTATGTGATGGACAGTATACTCCCTAAATCCATGGTTGTGAAGAACAAGGATTTACCTTTAATAAACGAGGTGTAGTAATCGCCATTATTTTCAAGATTGGTATAAAATTGCTGAACTAATTTGGGGTAGGCTACCGAGGGAGGGGTTCTTAAGGAAGACAGACCACATGACTCAATAAGACGATGAAGTGGGGAGTTTTGATAGTAGAACATGTCTATCAATTTTTCATAGACAAAAGATTTTTGACAGATAGAGGTTTTAAAACGTAGTTCGAAATTATGTCCTCTAAAAAAATCATCAGGCACATCATGCAAGGAGACGGAGAGTGGTATTACCGGTATAGGAGGCGAACCAGGTGAGGGGCCGATGAGCTTTCGGTGTTTGTGACCGGTTGATGTCCCGATTGGAGGTGGCGAAGGTAGACTGGCTTCAGATTCGGCAGGGGTGGAGCCACCATAGATTATCGTGACAGAGGATGGCCTTCGCTTCAGTTTTCGAGTGACCGTTGGTTGAGATGGTGGAGAGGGAGGTGAGACTTCGTCTTCCGAATCATCACGAAGCTGTTTGCCTCGTCTTGTTCTAATTGTAGCAGAGAAGAATGGAGTCGATTGAGATTATGGAATGGAGTGAAGAGTCTGAAATAGAGAGAGAGAGAGAGAGGAATACGGCTTCTGGTCTTTATGTATAAGACACGGTATCTAGATATGGGAAGTGGTGAAGCCGTCCTTGGGAAGGAGAGAATATGAAAAGATTTTAATGGGCGTAATTATGGCTGAATAGATACGCCAGTAATTTGGCTGTCTAATCGCTTTAATCCACTCGGTTCATATTTGTATTAAACACATGCCGAGTTCTCTCCTTAGAGTACTGAATCTTTCTACCCCTAGAGGTTTTGTAAATATATCTGCTAGTTGATGCTCAGTGGGAATAAATATTAATCTTATTAACCCTTTGGACACATTGTCTCTAAGAAAGTGGTGCCGTACTTCTATGTGTTTTGTGCGGAATGTAGTACTGGATTTTTAGAAATGTCTATGGTGCTTGTATTATCACAGTATATGGGCACATTTTCACATATGATGTCAAAGTCACATAGTGTTTGACGCATCCATAAAATTTGGGAGCAACAACTTCCTGTTGCTAAATATTCACCCTCAGTGGTGGATAGAGCGACTGACGTTTGTTTTTTGTTGTGCCATGAGACAAGACTTTGTCCCAAAAATGTACATGCACCGCTTGTGCTTTTTCTATCTATTTGACAACCTGCATAGTCAGCATCTGGATAACCCATTAGATCAAAATTATCACATTTTGGATAGAATAATCCTAAATTAGTAGTACCACTCAAATATTTAAATATTCGTTTAACAGCCTGTAAGTGGGATTCTTTGGGTTTGGCCTGAAATCGAGCACATATACACACACTGTACATTATATCTGTTCTAGAAGCAGTTAAATATAATAGGGGTCCAATCATACCTCTGTATTTTGTTACCTCTACATCCGTACCTTTTTCATATGCTATAAGTTTTATTGATGTACTCATTGGTGTGGTCTTTGAGTTTGAATTATCAAACCCGAATCTCTTAAGTAACTCTTTCGTATACTTGGTTTGATGAATGAATATACCTTCATGATTTTGTTTAATTTGAAGGCCTAGAAAGTAGATGAGTTTTCCCATCAGGCTCATGTCAAACTCTTTGTGCATGCATTTGGAAAACCACTCACAAAGAAAAGTATTAGTAGCACCAAATATTATATCGTCTACATAGATTTGTGCAATAATAATATCTTTATTTTGACGTTTAATAAATAGCGTGGAGTCAATTTTACCTCGTATGAACCCATTTGATAAGAGATACTTACTTAATCTTTCGTACCAAGCCCTTCGAGCTTGTTTGAGTCCATAGAGTGCCCTCTTGAGTTTGTATACGTAATGCGGGAACTTGTCATGCTCAAATCCAGGTGGCTATTTTACATAGACTTCTTCATTTATGTACCCGTTGAGGAAGGCACTTTTAACGTCTATTTGGTGTTGCTTGAACTTTCTGAAACAAGCAAATGCTAGTAGTATACGTATAGATTCCAAGCGGGCTACTGGAGCAAATGTTTCTTCATAGTCTATTCCTTCTTGTTGGTTATATCCTTGAGCAACTAATCTCTCTTTGTTTCTTGTAATTGTTCCGTACTCGTCAAGCTTGTTTTTGAAAACCCATTTAGTTCCAATGATGGACACATCTTTTCGGGGAGGGATTAACTCCCACACTTGACATCTTTCAAATTGTTGTAGATCTTCCTGCATAGCTAGAAGCCAATTCTCATCAAGTATGGCTTCTTTGGCGTTCTTTGGTTCAATTTGGGATAGAAATGCTGAGAAAGCACACATATTTTATGCTTTTCTTCTTGTTGTAACTTTGTCGTTTATGTTTCCAATGATGTTTTCAGGAGGATGGTTTTTGATGTATATTGTTGATTTTGGAAGTTGAACATCATGTATTACTTCTTCAATAGATTAAAAATTATGGTCTTGTTGTTCATCCATTTCAGCTTGCTGAATATGTTCCTGATTTTCGTATTCAGTTTGCTGGATAGAGTCTTGAACTTGTTGTTCTTCTAATCCAGCTTGCTGGATTGGTTCTATAGTCTTGCTGTTTGGCTTTATGTGGTATGATGGATTTGCAGCAGTCTCTAAAATTCCTGAATCTTCTTCTCTTTCTTTTGGGATATCATGGTTAAGTTCATTAAATTTGATATGTATAGATTCTTTGATACACAATTTTTTCACATTATAAATGCGATATGCTCTACTATTTTGTGTATAGCCAATGAAGATTCCCTTATAAGATCTAGCATCAAACTTGCCTAAGTTCCCACTAGTGTCAAGAATAAAACATTTAGATCCAAAGATTTTGAAATATCTTATATTATGAAGTCGTTTATTTAATAATTCATATGGTGTTTTCAAAAGAATTGGACGGATTAACACTCTATTTAGTACATAACACAATGTTTTTACAGCTTCAGCCCAAAATTTCTTTGGGAGTTTACTTTCTTGAATTAGTGTCCTAGCTGTTTCTTGTAATGTACGATTTTTCCTTTCTACCACTCCATTTTGTTGAGGGGTTCTAGGTGCTGAGAATTCATGAGTTATTCCTTTTTTATTACAGAATGTAATAAAATCCTTTTGAAATTCAGTACCATGGTCACTTCTGATTCTTATAAGATTAAGACTGTATTTGGTTTCCAAATTTTTAATCTGTTTTTCAAATTCTTTAAATGCCTCATCTTTTGTTCTAAGGAATAGTACCCATGTATATCTAGAGAAATCATCGACTATCACAAAAGCATATAATTTACTATTTAGACTAGCATGCCTTTCAGGTCCAAATAAATTAAGATGAAGCAATTGTAAGGGAGAAGAAGTCGATACCATGTTTTTGGCTGTGAACGATGTTCTTACTTATTTTCCAAGTTGACAAGGTTCGCATATACCTTTCTTCTCAAAATTCACTTTGGGTAATCCTCTTACTAAGTTATTTGATGACAACTTCTTGATGAGGTCCTTATGAACATGTCCCATCCTTCTATGCCATAAATTCGCTTCATCTTGAATAGTTGCAAGACATAATTCTTCCTCCTGTCGCTTAAAATCAAGAGTATATATATTCCCTTCTCTTTGGGCAACTAAAGCAGCATCTTTAGAACCATGTAAAATTGTACATTTATCTTTTCCAAACTTTACTTGATGTCCATTATCCATTAATTGACTAACACTGATAAGATTGAATTCTAGTCCGTTAACAAGGTGAACATTATCAATGTTAACCTTACCATTACCGATTTTACCTTCCCCAATTATTTTGTATGACCGATTATCATCGAATGTGACAGTTCCATGTTTCTTTTGGACAATTAGTTCCACGAACTTAGATTTGTTTCCCGTCATATGGCGTGAACATTCGCTATCAAGGATCCACTTTTGAGAAGATATTTTGGCTTTGAAACATACCTGCATAAGAGAGATACAATTTATATTTTTGGTACCCATATCTTTTTGGATCCACTTATGTTAGTTGAAATCACATCTCTTTTCTTTATCCATACGGCTTTACTTCGATTTTTCTTTCTTGAGCAGTTTATCTCTAGGTGTCCTTTAATGCCACAATTTCTGCAAGAAGTAAAAGGCGTGCAATAATTTAATTTAAACGATGACTTAGATTTTAAAATTTTATCTTCTTTTCTATATATTTGGTTGTAGCCTATGCCTTGTTTATCATAACTAGGTCTTTGTTTTCCTAGCATGACATTTAGGTTTTCTTCCCCATGAACAAATTTAGCTAGAGAGATTTTTAACGATTCTATTTCTCTTTGTAGATCATTAGTTGGAGGTGTTTTATTAGTCAATTCATTACCAAATGCATCAATGCATACGTCTATCATTTTTATCTCATTTTTTAGTTTTTCAACTTCATTATTTAGCTGTTTTACCTTGTTGAACAATATTTTATTGAAATTATCTAAATATCCATTCTTTGCTGCTAATACATTTTCCTCATTTGTGTGTGTTACTTTTTCTAATTCTTTCTTTTCATCTATTAGCGCCTCCACTTCGCCCATTAAAGTGATTACTAGATCTTTTAAGTGCATATTTTTTTCTTTTAGTTTTTCATTTTCTTGTTTCAAAGTAATGCTATCAGAAAGAAGTACCTCACTGGATTCACCTTCAAGTCCCATGAAGCATATTTGAGCCAGTTCATCGTTTGCGTCTATTTCCACTTCGGATTCTTCATCATCACTCCATGTTAGGAATGCTTTATGCTTTTCGAACTCCTTATTGCCTTGCTTTCCTTTGTTTTTGAGTTTGAAGCAATCCTTTTTAAAATGACCTGGTCGTCCACACTCGAAACAGGTTTCTTTGGTTGGCTTTGCTTTGAATTTGTTTGAGTTGAATGTATTTTTCCTTTGATTCTTTCTTTGAAGTAGGCCTTTAAGTTTTCTTGACATCATGGCTATTTCATCATCCGAGTTATTCTCAAGCTCTTCTTCAATTCCTGCATTTAAAGCTAGTACCTTCTTTCAAGGAACTTCTTCCTCGTCATCATATCTTTTTAATTGATGTTCATATTCTTCCAGTTCACCAAAGAGAGTTAATATATCCATAGAAGAAATATTGACGGAATCTTGAAGAGTAGTAATTTTAGATGTAAACCTTTTGGGCATAGCCCAAAGTAACTTACGGTTGATTTCACTTTGTGGAATTGACTTGTCGAGCAACTTTAAAGAATTTATAAGTACCAAGAATCGTGCTTGAGCCATTTTGATTGTTTCGTCTCTTTCCAGTTTGAACATTTTATAGTCATGCATGAGCATACTTAGCTTAACTTCTCGTACTTTGGAAGTTCCTTCGTGACTTACCACTAGGGTACCCCATATCTCTTTTGATGTGTTGCATGAAGAAACTTTATCTATTTCGGATTGCACCATGCCACTAAGAAGAGTGTTCATTGCTTTTGAATCGTATGACACCATGTATGTTTCGGTTGAGTTCATCTCGAGTAGAGTTTTTGGAGTACCATCATCTTTCCTTGGGATTACCGGTCCATTCTCTACCACCCACCATTCCCATGGGTCTCGCTTAAGATATATCCTCATCCGAAATTTCCAGAAGTTATAGTTCTCAGTTCCAAAAAGTAGTGGAGGTCGGTTGGTTGATTGACTGTAAGACCCCAAAAATTTTTAAATAAAAAGGAATTTCCTTTATTTATTTTTTTAAATAGTAAGGGTGAATTTGATTAATGTGGTTAGTTATGGGTAAAATGCGCAAATATTTTAAATAAGCAGGTGGTTATAAAATATTTATTGTTGTCGGAGAATATTCGTTTGGTCGTGGAATATTCTTGCTGTCGGGGAATATTCGTACGACGGCGCAGTCTTTTGTGGGCCCCATAACGGAAAGCGATTGGAGGAAGAAAACGACAAGTATAAGTTTTTTAAAAAAACGGCGTAGTTGTTACCGTTAATACTGTTGGAATACCCGGTGGTTAAAACACAGTAATACGCGTTGTTGCACAGTAGCACACGGTATTGCACCAATTATTGATTCTTACGTAAGAAGGCACTACTCAATAATTGTTACAGTAATTACTGTTCAGTATTTTATGTTATTGATTCAATAATTGCTGCATTGATATTTTATATTACTGTTGTTTCAATAATTGTCATTACACAGTATTTTTCATTATCGAAGCAATAATTCATATTATCTGAATAATATTATTAGATAACATTATTGGCAATGTCTAGAAAGTTCTGTCTAAGGAGAGGTTTGGTCACCTAATTGCGCGCCAGTAAGGAGAAATTCTTATTGGAAAGCCCCCTCTTTCCTGGGAACGGCTTGGTTGTCGGTATTGTGATTCTGTAATATTATTTGTGAATAATTAATTATTGATTTATATGATAAGAACAATACTGATTTTATGTGGATATAGATGGAGAAAATTTTTAATGTGACAATTATTGAAAATTAATATTTTATCTTTTTCTGATAAAATAATTCATTTAAATATATTATTATATTTTTAATAATATAATAATGGTGATATTTTTACAATGAACGTGGGATATATGAGTTTATGAGGAGAAAGAGTATTTTTGTTGCAATAAATATTAAAAACAGATTTTGTGTGTCGGTAGACCTATTTCTTGACTGAAAATTTGATTATAGCTTGTAAAATCGCCCCTTTGTGGATTTCGGTCAATTTCTGTTTGGAATTTGGAAAAACTTCCTTCTGCGAAGTTGTAGAGAATTGAATTTCCTATAAAAAGTCGCGAAATTTGAATTTTCTGATAAAAGGGCTATTTATTATGAATTATTGAAGTTTCGGAATTCCAAAATAATTGATTTTTGGAAGTTTAAAATATTTTTAATTACAAAAACGTTTTTTTTATTTTTGAAAGTCATTTAACATGTATGGCTGAAGTTTGGACCAGATTTGTGTGCGTAGAGAATTTTGATTATATATATTATTATTATATTAAATTTTCTGCTTTGGTGTTCTAAGCATTTTCCTATAAATAGGGTGCTTAGGTTAGAATTGAAAATCACACCAGAAACTGAAGTTTTTTTCTCTCTCTATATATTATCGAGCGTATTTTTATGAGTATTTTGAGTATACTTTGAGTATTGATATACGCTGCAAGTTCAAGTCATAGCCTATATCCGGTGTTTCAACTAGAAGTACTGTCTTTCGAGGTAAGGGATGTTATTTTCTTCTAAAATGATATTATTTCTTCAATATCATTATGTTGAAATATTGGTTGGAACTTTTTATCAAATTTGGAACTTTTTCATGTCGGGGTTACTATTCATGAGTTATTATTCACGAGTTACTATTCATGAGTTGCTATTCACGAGTTACTATTCACGAAGCGTGATGATGTTTTTTTGTGAAATTTCTATCTTTTGGTGTCGGAGTTACTATTCACGTATATGACACTATTCACGTATACGGCACTATTCACGAATACGACACTATTCACCGAAAAATGAAATTTCTTCTTTTTGTCCAAAATATCTATTCTGGATACTAGCTTTGATTGTATCCATGTTTTGATCATTCTTGAATTTTACTTCAGTATGATTATTTATGAAGTATTTTTGAACTCGGATTGTTTAAAGTACGAATCCTTAATACTTGTTATTTTGTTTCACTGGATTCGTTTCCTTTAAAATATTTTTCATCATTCTCAGTCCTAAATGATGGTGTTACTGAATATCTTTGGCCTGTAGTGCAAAGATGGTTGATTTTATTATGAATATCTTTGGCCCGTAGTGCAAAGATGTACAGGTGTTGAGATGAACATGAACAATTGATGAATATCTTTGGCCCGTAATGCAAAGATGAACAGGTGTTGAGATGAACATGACCGACTGATGAATATCTTTGGCCTGTAGTGCAAAGATGAATATTTGATTTGATTTAAGATATATATTGATTGATGTTACAGGGATAAAATAGTGATGATGGACTTTTAAATTCATAGATGTTAGTAGATTTCATTCTCTACTTAACTCCTCTAATGAATTATTGTTTCCGCTGCAGTTGTTGATCTAAAACTTGTTGTCTATTGTATTCTATCAGATTTTTCCCTGTTGAAGACTAAGGATAATTTGTTGTACATTATCTTAGTCATAATATTCTTTACTGGGCTAGTTGAGCTCACCCTTTTTCTTGTTGTTCTATTTTTCTTCTCAGGAGACGAGAATGTAGCGAGTACGAGTCGGGGGATGTAATGATGGTTCTAGAGAGAGTTATTTAGTAGTCCTCACCATTTTTGTAAAATAATGTAGAAATAATTATGATGGGGATTTATTTGTATGTGGATATTGTCTAGATGGCAATATCTGTATTTAAACTCACAGTTTGTATGTTATAATGTAATAATAAAGTTGTAGTTATTTCTGTACCATGTAATTGACGACTCGGAATGGGTTGGATGGAATGGACCTATTTTGGGGGCGTCACATTGACCTTCGTGATGAGCGCTTCCAAGTTGTGCCATGCCAGAATCTTTCCCTGCAAGTAACTTTATGACCAAGATAAGTAGAGCCAAGCTCTGATACCAAATGAAATTTAAATAGGTACACTTAGAAGGGGGGGTGGGGGGTTGAATAAGTGTAGGCACAAACTATGTCCAATTTTTATTTCTTATCAAAAAAATTCTTTGAGTGTTTAATGCAGCAAGCTGGATTACTGATATGGATAGAATGCAGGTTGCTGAATAAATAACAGAATATTCGAGTATAGAATGTAATCACATAAACACCAGAATTTTTTACGTGGTTCAACTACTACCCTCTAGAATAGTAGCCTAATCCACGTCTAATACCAACTAGTATTGGAGACTTACTTTTATTCAACTTTTCCAATTACAATACAAGTTCTATCAAATTTGAACACCTTTGTTCCTTGTGCACCTATGCACTCTTAAGCACCTATGCTTTCCTTCAACTTGATTGTAATAAGTTATCAACCCAAACAGGATTACCCAATACAATATAGATTTAGATATGACAATTAAAATACAATACTAGAGGTCTAATGATCAAGCAATATATCTCTTACCAACTTAAGGCTCTAGTATGAAATGATATGCAAGAAGAATATTACCAGGATGTATTCGAAGCTACAACTCTGTTCTTAATGCAATCAATATCTAACTCAGTGGTAAAACAATCTCATAGCTTATATGCTATTATTTTCTGTGTATGTTTTTTGTCTATGAATATGTTAATGAGTTCGGTTTATATAGACCACTTTTAGGATATTACCGTTGCACATGTTTGCTGCTGTGATATGTTGATTGAAACACTTTGCACAAATCTTGTCGTTCAATATCAATCATGATATACTCCACGTGATTTAGTTTACAGGGATTCTATTTATCGGAGATATCATGGCATCGGTATTTTAATTGATTTCCTTTGTATGAGAAAGAATTGATGCAAATTTTGTACAATCTCAATCGCACAGTTGACAGACATTATTTTTATATGTGCTGGCATGTTTTCATATATCTTGACATGCATTGGTCCATTAGCCACTTAAGTTGTTTAAAACGTGGGATGAGATAATGATATATGATTTCTGCTATGTATGTGCAATATGTGGTAATATATGCAATCAACTAGTTTTCTTAATTAATTTCCTAGAATTAAGACCCTTGATCTATAACGTAATCTATGCAGCATGATTTATGATGCAAGATCGATGATGTCATGATTTATGCTTACCATAATTACCTGCTGGCCGGTGTCCATATGTATTGGACCGTTGATGACACCCAATTGAATTCCTTTAATCATGGGACCGTGATCTTTGGATTTTTGCATAACTAAGGGTAATTTAATTTAATCAATCTTTTTGTTCTGTCGAACAGTATTTGATTCCTTAGCAAATGTTGAGCAAATAATGGTCATGCATATTATGTGCTAGATAATTTATCATGTGACACCAATTATGAATATGGACGTATATGCCATGCATGTCCTAGAGCCTTATTTTGGAAAGTAATAAGTGCCAGGATCTTACATATATTCCTAGGACTCAATTTAGCTTTTCTTTCTTCAAAGACATCTTGACTTTGGACTTTCCTCCTTGATGTTCCTAAAATGTTATAAGACATGATTAATAAGCAATTTTGGTCATCATCAAAACATAGGGTGTGACATAAGTCAACAGCATCCCTTTTTACCGAAATGAATTTTCCCCTTCCAAGGAGAAACTTTTAGGAATATATAATTTCCTACGTCGAATGCACGATCTTGTCTGTGTTGATCAGCATACTTTTTCTGTCTGTCTTGGGCTGCTACCAATCTTTTCCTGATAAGTTTGACAACCTCAGCAGTTTGTTGTACCAGTTCTATAACTAACAGTTGGCGTTCTCCGACTTCATCCCAGCACAGTGGAGTTCTGCACTTTCTGCCGTATAATGCCTTGTAAGGTGGCATGCCGATGCTCGCATGGTAACTATTGTTGTAGGCAAATTCCCGCAACGGTAAATGTTCTTCCCAACTCCCTTTGAAATCCATGATGCATGCTTTCAACATATCTTCCAACGTTTGGATTGTTCGTTCATTTTGGCCATCTGTTTGTGGATGGTATGTCGTGCTCATTCGCAACTGTGTTCCCATACACTCTTATAGTCTCTTCCAAAAATTTGACGTGAATCACGGATCTTTATCTGACACAATTGATACTGGCACTCCATGTCTCGAGATGATCTCTTTAACGTACAATCTTGCCAACTGATCAAGATTGAACCTAATTTTTATTGGCAAAAAGTGTGCTGATTTCGTTAATCTATCCAACACTACCCAAATTGCATCGTACCCTTTATGAGTTATTGGAAGACCTACCACAAAGTTCATTGTGATATGCTCCCACTTCCATTCTGGTATTTCGAATGGTTGAAGTAATCCGCTTGGTCTTTGATGCTCGGCCTTCACTCTCTGATATGTCAATCACCTTGCAACGCATTCTGCAACGTCTCTTTTCATATTTGGCCACCAAAAAATGTCGCCGCAAATCTTGATAAATTTTTTGTACTTCCTGGATGAATCGAATATCTTGAGCTAAGATTTCATCTTTAATCTCCGGTACTACTGGAACCCAAATTTTTCCCTCGAACCATAGTAACCCTTAAGTATCGATCTTGTATTTTATATCACTACCCTCAAGCACTTTCTCTTTGATCGTTTTGCATTCTTTATCTTGTAGTTGAGCATTCTTCACTTTGTCCACCAAAGTTGGACTAGCTTCTATTTGGTATAATTTTTCTTCGGTTTCTTTTGGAAATTTGATTTCCAACTCTAGCCTTGCCATCCCTAAAATAAGCTCTTCCTGGTTGGTTAACAACATCAACTTTTCCCAACCTTTTCTGCTTAAAGCATCTGCAACCACATTCGCTTTGCCTGGATGATAAAAGATCTCACAATCGTAATCTTTTATTAATTCCATCCATCTTCTTTGACGCATGTTCAGGTCCTTCTGTGAAAAAATATACTTCAGACTTTTATGGTCTGTGTAGATCTCACATTTTTCTCCATAGAGATAGTGTCTCCATATCTTCAGAGCAAATACAACTGCAACCAAATCTAAATCATGAATCGGATACCCTTTCTCGTAGTCCTTCAGCTGTCTTGATGCATATGCAATAACCTTGTCGTTCTGCATAAGAACACAACCCAATCCTTTATGTGAGGCATCACTATACACCACAAAGTTTCCCGTATTATCTGGTAATGACAACACAGGTGTCACACTTAATTTCTTCTTTAAATCTTGAAAACTCTCTTCACATTTTTCCATCCAAACAAATTTTACCGCTTTCCTTGTCAAATTTGTTAGCGGAATGGCTATCTTGGAAAAATCTTGAATAAATCTTCTATAATAACGGCCAGTCCCAAGAAACTTCTCACCTCCGACGGTGTTCTTGGTTGTTCCCAATTGATTACAGCTTCCACTTTTGATGGATCCATTGAAATCCCATCTTTGTCAATCACATGCCCAAGAAATTGTACACGATCTAGCCAAAATTCGCACTTAGAGAATTTGGCGTATAACTTTTCTTTTCTTAGTGTTTCCAACGTCAAACGTAAGTGTTACACGTGTTCTTCTTGATTTTATGAATACACCAGAATGTCATCGATAAATACCACTACAAACTTGTCTAAGAATGGTTTAAACACCCTGTTCATCAAATTCGTGAATACAGCTGGGGCATTGATCAAACCAAAAGACATCACCAAAAACTCGTAATGTCCATACCGAGTTCAGAATGTCGTTCTAGGTATATCCTCCTTCTTAACCTTCAATTGGTGATACCCTACTTCTCAAAGCTATTTTCGAGAAGTATTTAGCACACTTCAATTGATCAAACAAGTCATCTATTCTTGGCAATGGATATTTGTTTTTAATAGTGATTTTGTTCAATTCCCTATAATCAATGCAAAGACGCATCGACCCATCCCTCTTTTTCACAAATAACATCGGCACTCCCCACGGTGATACACTTGGTTGAATATACTTCATATCTAACAGTTCTTGTAATTGTACCATCAGTTCCTTCATCTCTACCGGAGCCATTTTGTACGGGGCCTTCGATATCGGTATTTTTCCTGGCGCTAAGTCGATCATGAACTCAATCTCTCTGTCAGGTGGAAGTCTTGGCAAATCCTCCGGAAACACATCTACAAATTCCTTAACCACTGGTATCTCTTCCAATTTCACACCCTTTTCTGAGTATCGACTATGTAAGCTAAATAACTCACACATCCTTGACTCAACAACTTCCTGGCCTGCATAATCATCAGACATATCATTTGTCTAGGCAATTTTCTACCATAGAAAACTACCTTTGACGGAGTCATAAGGTTTACACATTTCTTTTGGTAATCAATTACCGCTCCATATTTGAACATCCAATCCATTCCCAAAATAACATCAAACTCTCCAAGTCTAATCGAAATTAAATCTACCATCATGATATTCCCCTTAATATTCACCCTACAGTTCTTGTATACGAACCTAACAGAAATTACTTCATTATTCAAAATTTCTATGTTTAAAGGGAAATTCAATTCTTCACTAGGTATTTCTAACTTCTTAGCAAATTCATCAGATATAAACGAGCAAGTAGCACCCGAATCAAATAATACATAAGCATTTATATCATTGATTGTGATAATACCTGACACCACATCTTTTAATTGCACAACATCTTGCACAATCATGTTGAAGGTCCTGGATGTGGATTTGTTTGATGTTGTTGGTCCAGCAATGGCCCATGTACGTCCACTGCTACATCCCTTGTTTCCTGCTATCTCTTCAGCCTTCTTCTTAGGGCATTCACGAGCAAAGTGATCCTTAGACCCGCACGTGAAGCAAACATTCTTCGTAGGTTGAGTACAATTTGGGGCGATGTGACCCTACTGGCCATAGTTGAAGCATACTCGTTTCCCCATCAAGCAGACACTCTTGTGAAACTTCCTGCATTTAGCACATACTTCAAAATTCTTATTTTGTTGGTTACCCTGTTGACTTCCAGCACTCACATTTCCAGTCCATTTCCTCTTCAGACTATTGTTGTTGTTTCCACTATTTCCACCACCGTTCTTAATTTCCACTTCATTATTCTTCTTCTTCTGTTCTTGATTGAACTATATTACCACCTCGCCTCCACCTTCAGCGAGAATTTCCTTCTCCATTACCGCTGTAAATGTCTTCAGCTGGAACAAAGAAACCCTACTGTACAACCAGGGCTTCAGTCCCTGTTCAAACCTCTTCGCCTTGTATTCGTCTGTGCTGACTTGATATGACGCAAACCTCGCCAACTCGTTGAATTTTGCGGTATATTCAGACAACGTTATCATTCCCTGCTTCAATTCCAAAAAATACACTTCTAGTTGACTCTTCGAACTCTCTGGGAAATTGGTCTCGAAGAATATTTACTTAAACCTATCATAGGTCATAATCCCTTGACCTCCTCGAGTTTTATTGGCCTTCCACCAATAACTAGCCTCTGCTTTCAACATGAATGTTGCAAAAGCAGTCTTCTGATCCTCCCCTACTCGCGCAACATCGAATACCTTCTCTATTTCCATGATCCATGTCTGTGCCTCCACGGGATTCATGGACCCACGAAATTCAGGTGGTCCAACCGCTTTGAACTCCTTAAACGTTGTACCTTGATTCTGAGGTTGATTCTGCAATGCTCCTATTAGTAATGTCACTAGCTGTTGAACAGGGTTAGCATCAACATTGTCGTTATTGGTTCCTTCAATGGTTCTCTGTTGTGGTGGTTGACGTCTTGGAGGCATTTTCTGTTAAAAATACACTCATTAGATTATTACTCAACTCTTTTAAGTAATTTCTACTTAACTTACATCTCATAAAAGAAATTATCACATTACACTTTGAATAAAATAAAATAATAACTTTTATTCATTCATAATCTTTTTGAAACACATTACAATAGCATCCCTGCTACTTACATTACTTTCCTGAACTACAAAAGTTTCAGGACAACATCATCATCATGTCCCATAGGTTACATAACACTTGGGATTTATAAATTATTTAACATTTTATTAATCGCATAACAACTACGATGTTTTACTAAGATACTGCTTAGCCTTACTACGTTCTTCCTCTATAATCCAGAACATTGTTCTGCGATCTAATATGAATGATGGAATCGTCTCAAACTGAATCGGATAACCCATGACCCGATCTTGAGCTTGATTAATCACGGTGTTGAATACACTATTCATCTCTTCCATCTTCATTCTCTTAACTTTTGTGTATTTTACTGCTATCACGGCTCATTGAAAAGCTTCCTCATATGCGTCTTCGGCTCTTTCCCTCTTAGTAGCTTCTTCCTTCATCTTGTTCTTCAGTTCTGCGATCTCCTCGATCAGTTGTTCTTTCTCTCCTTCAGTCTGAACCAGCTTCTCTTCAACATTATTCAAACGTTCATCTCGATCCTGGATCTCATCGTACTTCTGTGCCATCGAGGTCTGTTGCTCAACTACTATCTCTTGCAACTCCTCGACGGTATCCTAAAGTTCTATGTTGCGGTCGTAGAATTCATCGTACATACGAGCAACTTTCGAGTTCATTGGAATCTCTTCCTCCTCGTCCTCGTCATCCTCATTTGACTGTGGCAGCTCAACGGGATCCTCCTCATCCGTTTCCACATCATCATCCTCATCTTCAACCATTATGACCAACGAGGTTGACTCCCGTGGCAGTAGATGCTCCCAAACCACCTGAATGTCATGAGACTCCTCCTCTCTAGGCATCTTAGGTCCTTCCTAAGATGCTATAGTTAAGAATATAACTAATACGGACAGGGTAGACCGTCCGATTACAGTCTGCTATAGTTAACTTTGAAAATTGGTCGTTGTAGATCACTTCTAAGTATTTACACCTATTCACCCCTCCCCCCTCTAGGTGTGCTTAATTACAGAATTACATTTGGTATCAGAGCAAGGCTCTACTAATATTGATCTTTGCAGGTTGTAGGGTAAGATCCTATGGCACACCTTAGTTTTCAAGAAGGTCATTCCACAAGCCGACCACCGTTGTTGCTCGGAAGTGAAAACTTTAACTTTTGGAAGTTTAGAATGATGATTTATCTCAAACGAGACCCATGGGAATGGTGGGTTGTTGAGAATGGCCCTGTCATTCCAAGACATGATGATGGAAAACCGAAGACTCTCATGGAAATGGATTCAAATGAATCATATATGGTATCCTACGACTCCAAAGCCATGAACACGCTGCTAAGTGAGATTATTCAAGCTGAAATTGACAAAGTTTCTGCATGCACAACTGCTAAAGAAATATGGGATACAATCGTCATGAGCCATGAGGGAACTACAAAGGTAAAAAAAGTCAAATTAAGTTTACTAATGCAAGAATATGAACTTTTCAGGTTAGAGAAGAATGAATCCATCAAAGAAGCTCAAGATAGATTCCTCACTCTTATGAACTCTCTAACCATGCTCGGCCGGAAAATTGATCAAAGGGAGATAAATAGAAAGACACTTAGAGTCATGCCCAAACGATTTGCACCAAAAGTAACAACTCTTCAAGACTCAACTACAATCAGTACGATGGAAACTCTAACTTTGTTTGGAGAACTTGAAGAATTCGAAAATCAACTAAAGAGGTATGATGAAGAAGATGAAGGACCTAAAAGAAAGTCCTTAGCTCTTCAAGTTAAAAGCTACATAGAAGGGGACGATGAAGACTCCGTTGAAGAAATAGCTATGATGTCCCGAAAATTGAGAGAGATGATTAGAAATAAGAATAAATCAAAGTTTCAAGGCAAGACATTCAACAACAAGAAAGATGCCAAGCAAAAGCCACAAGAAGATACCTGTTTTGAATGTGGAAGGCCCGATCATTTCAAGAGAGACTGCTTCCAATTAAAAAGGAAGAACAAAGCAAGCAATTCAAAAGGAAAGGCGTTAATGACATGGAGCGATGATGAGTCCAATCATGACGAGGAAGAAGATGAAACTGCTCAACTGTGTTTCACTGGATTATGCAATCAAGAATCATCTGAGGTAAACTCTGAACTTGGTGATATTTCTATTTCTGATTATCTAGTTTTAAAAAATGAAAATATTCGTATTAAAGAAAAAAATGATCATTTAAAAAATTGGATAAAAGATTTAATGAAAGAGGTAGAAACATTGATTGAAGAAAAACAAGAAATAGTTAAAGATTGCACATCTAGTGAAGTATCTAAGTTAAATGCTAAAATTGATTATCTTGATAACTATAATAAAATTCTCTATAATCGTGCAAACAAATTAAATGAATAATTTAATGACCTTAAAAAGGAAAATAATATTTTAAAAGAAAGTGTGAAAATGAGAGATATATGTATTGATGCTTTTAATGATGGAAAAATATTAAACATGCAAAATAATAATGAGGAAGAAATAATTTCATTGAAAAAGGATCTTGCAAAATTTGTTCAAGGGGAAGAGAATTTAAATATAATGTTAGGTGCTCAAAGATCAAGTCTTGATAAATAAGGAATTGGATATAATCCTGTTAAGAACATCACAAGCACGACTAATAAAATTAGAGTAATAAATAATAAACCAAGGAACAAGTCTCTTTATTGCTCACCTTATGTTACTTGCAGAAAATGTGGTTTAAAAGGACATTTTGATACAAACAGTAATAAAATGAAAATAAAGCAAGTTTGGGTAAAGAAAGAAGATTTAATTGCTACTAACAATACCGGACCCAAAAAGATTTGGGTACCAAAACGATGAGCTACTTCTTTGTTTTGTAGGTGTGTTTTAAAGCTAAAGTACCATCATATAAATGGGTACTAGACAGTGGATGTTCTAGACACACGACGGGTGATAGTGCTAAATTCATCTCATTAACAACTAAGAAGGGAGGAACTGTTACCTTTGGGGATGACGCCACATGCCAAATCGTCGGTAAGGGTAAAATTGGGAATGGTAAGGTTTTCATTGATAATGTTCATTATGCTGAAGGATTAAAATATAATTTAATTAGTGTAAGTCAACTAATGGATAGTGGACATAAAGTAGTTTTTGAAAAAGATAAATGTGCTATTATTCATGCTTCTCACAATGTTCCTTTAATTGCTCAAAGGGAAGGTAATATTTATACTATTAATTTTGAAAATCAAAATAAAGATATTTGCCTAACTGCTATTCAAGATCAAACTATTCTTTGGCATAGAAGGTTAGGACATGTGCATATGGAATTGATTAACAAACTAGCTACCAGGAACCTTGTCAAAGGATTGCCAAAGCTTAAATATGAAAAGATAGGGATTTGCAATGCATGTCAGTTAGGTAAGCAAGTAAGAAATTCCTTTATCAGCAAAAATAAGATATCAACTTCTTTACCTCTTCAATTATTGCATCTTGATCTGTTTGGACCCGAGAGATATGCTAGCTTAGGAAATAATCATTATGCCTTTGTTATTGTTGATGATTTTTCAAGATTTACATGGGTGTTATTTTTGAAAACTAAAGATCAAGTTTTTGTAGAATTTGAAAAGCTTATAAAGAATATTGAAACAAAACACAGCCTCAAGCTAATTGGTATTCGGAGTGACCATGGTGGAGAATTTGGAAAAGACTTTATACCGTATTACAACGAGAGAGGTGTTACACATGAATTTTCTGCACCAAGAACTCCACAACAAAATGGTGTAGTGGAACGCAAAAATCATACTCTCCAAGAAACTGCAAGGACGTTACTTCAAGAAAGTAAACTGCCTAAAAGATTTTGGACAGAGGCTGTAAGTACTGCATGTTGCATTCTAAATAGAGTATTGATTAGATCCATATTATTGAAAACACCATATGAGTTACTAAATAAAAGGATTCCTAATATTAATTATTTTAAAGTGTTTGGTGCTAAATGTTTTGTTTTAAATACTAATAGTAATCTTGGAAAATTTGATGCAAAATCAACCGAAGCTATTTTTATTGGTTATTCAACACATAGCAAGGCATATAGGGTTTATAATCTTGACAAGTCAAAGGTTGAAGAATCAGTACATGTTATATTTAGTGAATTTAACCATGATCTGTCAAAAGATGAGGATTCTGCAGGAAATGACAATTTAATTCGTGGAAGCCAAACTGCTAAATCTGGACAGCCTAAGCCGTCCGAATCAGGAGGAAATACAGCTGAAAATCGACAACCTAAGCCGTCCGAATCAAAAGGAAATACAGCTAAAAATAGACAGTCTGACCCATCCGTTTTAGTAGAAAACTCAGACATGCAAACACCGCAAAATAGACAGTCAAACCAGTCCGATTTAGATGAGAAATCAGACGAACAGAGTGATGCAGAATGTGACATACCACAGACTGAATCCAACGAATATATGACCACTGCCAAGCTTCCTAAATCATCTCGACTGTAAGAAATCATCCTCCAAACTTGATTATTGGAGATCCCGACACTTGGATGAACACAAGAAGGAAAGCGAGGAATTATTGTGCATTTTTCAGCCTTTCTTTCTCAAATTGAACCAAAAAATGCCAAGGAAGCAATTCAAGATGAAAATTGGACAATCGCCATGCAGGAAGAGTTAAACCAATTTGAACGATGTCAGGTATGGGATCTTGTTAAGCCTCCTAAAAATGCATCTATTATTGGTACAAAATGGATTTTCAAAAACAAATTAGATGAAAATGGTGTTATAACAAGAAACAAAGCCAGATTGGTAGCTCAAGGCTATAATCAACAGGAAGGTATAGACTATGAGGAAACCTTTGCCCCTGTTGCAAGGTTAGAAGCTATAAGAATTTTATTAGTCTATGCATGCTTTAGACAATTTAAATTGTTTCAAATGGATGTGAAAAGTGCTTTTCTAAATGGGTATTTAAATGAAGAAGTATATGTTAGGCAACCACCCGGTTTTGAACATGAAAAATATCCATATCATGTGTTTAAATTAAAAAAGGCTTTGTATGGATTAAAACAAGCTCCAAGAGCTTGGTATGAAAGACTAAGCAAGTTTTTATTAGAAAATGGGTTTAATCGCGGTAAGATTGACTCTACTCTTTTTATTAAAACCAAAAATAAAGATTTATTAATTGTTTAAATTTATGTGGATGACATAATTTTTGGAGCTACTACTAACTCTTTGTGTGAGTGGTTTTCCTAATGTATGCATAATGAGTTTGACATGAGTCTTATGGGGGAATTAAACTACTTTTTGGGGCTTCAAATCAAACAATCCAATGAAGGGATTCACATTCACCAATCCAAGTATGTAAAGGAGTTATTAAAAAGATTTGGTTTTGAAAATACCAAACCAAAGAACACTAATGAGTATTACCATCAAGCTTACCACGGATGCTACAGGTAAAGATGTTGAGGTGACAATGTATCAAGGTATGATTGGTTGTTTACTTTATTTAACTACATCAAGACCGGATATTATGTATAGTGTATGCCTTTGTGCTAGATTTCAAGCTCAACCTAAAGAATCTCATCTTAAAGCGGTAAAAAGAATATTTAAATATTTAGCTGGCACAATTAATTTAGGCTTATTTTATCATGTATCTCCAAGCTTTGAACTAATTGGATATTCAGATGCAGATTATGCAGGGTGCCAAGTTGATAGAAAAAGCACAAGCGGTGCTTGTGAATTTTTAGGACAAAGCCTTGTGGCTTGGCACAGCAAAAAGCAAACATCAGTTGTCCTTGTCTACTACGGAAGGTGAATATTTGGCGGCTGGTAGTTGTTGTTCACAAATTTTATGGATGATTCAAACTCTTCATGATTTTAATGTGATATGTGAAAATGTGCCCATTATGTGTGACAATACTAGTGCAATTGATATTTCAAAAAATCATGTGATTCATTCTCGTACTAAGCATATTGAAGTGAGACATCATTTTTTAAGAGATAATGTTGCTAAATGATTAATTAAATTAGTATTTGTCCCTACTGAACATCAATTGGCAGATATTTTTACAAAACCTTTAAGTGAAGAGCGTTTTTGCACTTTAAGAAGGGAACTTGGAATGTCAGTATGTGGTTAGAATGTGCAATTCAAAGATCTCACTAATTTTTTTTAATGACCACGTGGGAGAGATTTGGGTGATGATGATTATGTTATAACCAACTTGTGCTTAATGATTTCTTTTTGATAATGACAAAGGGGGAGATATATATTTGGTATTTGAAATTTGATTGGTACTCATGTTGACTTAATATGCATAAATTTAGGGGGAGCCTTATAGATAGGGGGAGCATATTTAAATTTAAAAGGTAATATATTGTCATCATCAAAAGGGGGAGAATGTTGGTTTATATACTTTGTTGTTTTAATAATGACAATATTTATATGGGCTTAATTGATTTTATTGGGTCATGTTATTCAAATAGTTTTATGCATATTAATGATATAATATATAATAGTTTGCATAGGTTAATACTACACTTTATTTGCTACATAGTAATTATATAATATATAATAGTTTGCATGTGTTAATACTACACTTTATTTGCTAGCTCACAAATTTAATGCAGTTTTGGAGTGAGTAAATCAAGGTGATTATTTTTGTCACATGTTTTAAGTTGTTATATAGAATATATATCCAATCCTAATTTGCTTTAAAGTTTAATTCAAATTGGAGTATTTTAAGGAGAATAATATATATATTCAATCTTGATTTGCTTTAAAGTCTAATTGAAATTGGAGTATTTTAAGGAAATTGAATATCTATTTAATACTCCTTATATTTCTCATATTTAATTATGGGGATATATCCTTCAAATATATATATATATATATTTTGTGCTATCAATTTATACGGATTTGGGAGATATTTTAGGAATTGGTTTTATGAAGGATTCCTATTTAAAGTTGATGGAGATATTATTTTGTCACATGTTAATCAGTAATTGCTATTTCTAAGGGATCTTGCTAATTACTAATAGGACTCTTTCAACTAGTATTTGATTCCTAATTGACTCCTTCATAGCTGAAATTCTTTAACTACTAATGTTGTTTTTGGTAACATGGATCTCTTATTTCAATCAAAAAGATATAGCCATTGCAGGAGGATTTGGAAGGGTACATAGCCGTTACTCTCTTCTTTATATATATTGTTTACATGGCTTCAAGAGACACAAGACTACTGAGCAGAAACTCTTCAAGCTATCCAAGATACACATCAATTATCATATCATTCTTTCAGTCTTGGTTCACAGTGTTCTAGTATTTCTTATTCCAATATCTATTGTAAACATAGTACAAGTCTAGGTTGGCTTGGGGTTTGTTATTTTAGTAATATTCAGGCTGTACAATGAAGGTATCAAAGTCTCAGAGGTGAGAGGTGTTGCAGAGGTGCAAAGGGGGCAGAGGTGCAAAGGGGGCAGAGGTGTCCAATCGATCGTCGTTGTAACAGGAAGTTTTATTGTCTTTGTAATTACTGAATATTATTTTAATAAAGTGAGTCTCCAATCCTAGTTGGGATTGGACGAGGATTAGGCCACTAGAGTAGAGGATATGGGTTGAACCACGTAAAAATCTCGGTGTGATTTTCTACTTGTTTGCTTCCGTTTTTAACAGTTAATATTCTGCAGTTTTTATTTGTTTGCGTCGAAAAAGTTTTACACTAATCCGGACAGGCATTAGCTGTCCGTTTTTAACAGTTAATATTCTGCAGTTTTTGTTTGCGTCGAAAAAGTTTTACACTAATCTGGACAGGCATTAACTGTCCATTTTTAACAGTTAAGAATATAACTAATACGGACAGGGTAGACCGTCCGATTACAGTCTGCTATAGTTAACTTTGAAAATTGGTCGTTGTAGATCACTTCTAAGTATTTACACCTATTCAACCCCCCCTCTAGGTGTGATTAATTACAGAATTACACTTCCTCCCCTAGCCTGACTGGATTCTCCGACATTAGTCATCTTGACAACAAAATTTTTTAAGTTTTAATTATTAATCATTACTACTCGACACTCACGAGCACATAAGTTGTAATCACATAAGCACATAAGTGTTTTATTACTTCTTCCTTAAAACTCGATAAGAGTTTATAATCACTATCTTTTCCAAGGTTACATCCTAAGGCTTTTCCCCCACCTAAGGTTCATAACCTAAAGCTGTGATACCAATTTGTGACACCCCCAAATACCGGTACTTCATTATCCTCAAGATTTGGCGTTCACTTAATCAAAACATTCATATCGAACTACCCAAACATAATAAAAATTAAATAATAAACCTTCCCTTAAGGGATTACATTAATAAAATCTCCCAGGTTATCTAACCTTTACATACAATCATTCAAATGAAAAAAATAAATGAACTTCATTACAATCATTCAAACTAAAGTCTGATAATAAAATATCAAACTGATTACAAGTCTTTAGTATTTGTTCATCTTTCCCTTTCCTTTATTGGTGCTAGGTACATCGACCTTCTCATCCTTAGCTGTAATAGTTATATAAGCAAGAGTGAGCAAACAAGGCTCACTTGAAATGAAATTGAATAAAACTTTACATTAACTGCCAAATAATAGGCTCAATAGAATTGAACAATATGTTCTATTAACATTCTGAATTATACAACTGAGGGTCTAATGACCACGAACCATGTCCACAGTTATAAGTACTCTTTCAACTTAAACTTTAACAGTCATAAGACTATAAGGACTCCACGTACTTATAGGGATCGGCCCTTCGTATAATGTATTATGCACAAATATTTCAACGCTAAACGTAAACCACTAATAATAGGGTTGTTCATCTCAGTATTTATATTACAAGTCCGCACCAAAGTAAGTTTGGTTTGGATACATTTCAAGGTAATTTGGAATTCAACGAACATCAACTAAGGATTAGTTGAATAAAAGGTAATCACATTATGCTATGGAATAAATCATAAGTGAATTAACATTGTATATTAAAGTTATGCTTTAGGAATAATCTAAGAGCATAAATATTGAATAACTATAACATACCTTGCTTGAACAATATTAAGCCAATGTTATTTAGAATTGAATATTAAGCATGCATAACGAATAGCAATTTGAACAATAAAAACTATTCAACATCAGTATATCAGATTATATAAACTTGCATGTTAATTAACAAGTTAAAAACAAAAATAACTTGCTCAACATCAAAATAAGGTTTAGAAAACTTGCATCATCATGAACAAACTAGATACGAGAGCTTGCGAAATTATAATTGAAATAGGACAAGTAAGATTGCACAATAATAAACAAACTAGCTCAACGAAAGTGTAGAGTTAGAACTTGCTCAAAGAGAGTTTTGATACTTGTACAATTATTATAAAAGTAGAGTTAGAGAACTTGCTCAAAGAGAGTTTAGATACTTGCACAATTATTATAAAAGTGGAGTTAGAGAACTTGCCTCGAGCGTAATCTATAATATTAAAACTCACGTTCACCTACACATAGTATTAGAACCACAACATCTATTAGATATACTAACATTCACTTTCCAACATAACACATATTTCTAGTTAAACTTGTTATTTCGGTACAAGTCTTACATTACCATTTGCATTTCAGAAATTCCAAGTGTTGACTTCACAACACTTGTCTAAGATTCATTGTGTATACTAAGTTATCACATAACGCGTTTGTAACTTACTAATCATTCTCATAACTTTGAATTTATCAATTACATATCACGGTTCTGTTTTAACCTTCTTACTACATGTTTGACACATTAACATATCCTTAGACCAAGTGGTAATGGTACTCAAAATCTGCAACAGCAACAGAAGTCTCTGCCTCAGTTCAGTGTATAGCGCAGCTGCGCCATACACAGGCTTGGAACCGGCGTAGCTGCGCAGTTTTTAGCCTTGGCACCAGCACAGCTGCGCTAGTGCGCAGACAAAACAAGAAACAGAAACAGCCATGAACAATAGCCGTTTTTATCCCAACTAACATGAATTTCACCCACAAAATAGTGAAATTAACACATACAATTGGTATAAAACTATTACAAACATGTTTGCTAACATATTCAACCAAGTAGAAAAATTTAACAACGTAAACTAGTTTAATTCCTCAAATTCCATGTTTTCATATAAAACTCCGTTTTGAGATTCTTCATAAAAATCATCACTGTGATTACAATTCTATATCGAATCACTTCGTTCAAACTACGTCGAATACACAATCTTGTATGTGTTGATCATCATAATTTTTCTGTCTGTCTTGGGCTGCTACCAATCTTTTCCTGATGAGTTTGCAAACCTCAGCAGTTTGTTGTACCAGTTCTAGTCCTAACAGTTGGCGTTCACTAACTTCATCCTAGGACAGTGGAGTTCTACACTTTATGCCGTATAATGCCTCGTAAGGCGGCATGCCGATGCTCACAGTGATAACTGTTGTAGGCAAATTCCACCAACGGTAAATGTTCTTCCCAGCTCCCTTTGAAATCCATGATGCATGCTCTCAGTATATCTTCCAACGTTTGGATTGTTCTTTCGCTTTGGCCATCTGTTTGTGGATGGTATGTCGTGCTCATTCGCAACTGTGTTCCCATACACTCTTGTAGTCTCTTCCAAAAATTTGACGTGAATCGCGGATCTCTATCTGACACAATTGATACTGGCACTCCATGTCTCGAGGTGATCTCTTTAACGTACAATCTTGCCAACTGATCAAGATTGAACCTAAACTTTATTGGCAAAAAGTGTACTGATTTCGTTAATCTATCCACCACCACCCAAATCGCATCCTACCCTTTCGAAGTTGTTGGAAGACCTACCACAAAGTCCATTGTGATAACCTCTAGGTAAATCTATCAATACCCCAGTATTATTTCCCAAGATTGAATCTATTTCATCATTTACAGTTTCCTTCCAAAAAGCAACATCCTTAGAAGCCATAGCTTCTTTAAATGATTTAAGATCAGTTTCAAGACTATATACATAGGGTATTTCATTTACCACCACATTATTTTGGACCCTTTCCACAAAAAATAATAGAGATTGTGATGAAATGAAATCATCATCTAAATCTTTATATTTTCTAGCTCTAGTACTCCTTCTAAGTCCACTTGGTTGAATTGGAACACTAGGTTCTTCAACCTCAACATTAGACCTTATAGGACCTCTAGGCTCATCAAGTTTAGCCATTTCCACATTCTCAACATCTTTTGAGAATTTATTTTCAAAAAATTCCACATCCCTGGACTCAGTTATAACATTAGACTCTAAATCAAGAAGCCTGTATGCTTTACTATTCTCAGCATATCCAACAAATATACTTTTAATATCTCTAGCTCCTAACTTAGTCTTTTTAGGATCAGGAACTCGAAAATAAGTTATAGACCCCCACACTTTATAATTTATTTTAGGTTTTCTGCATTTCCATATTTCATAAGGACTAGTTTTAATTACAATACTAGGAATTCTATTTAAAATATGACAAGCAGTAAGAAGTGCTTCACCCCATAAATTATTTGGCAAACAAGCATGATTTAACATACAATTAATCATATCATGAAACACACGATTTTTCTTTCTGCTAAACCATTTTATTGAGGTATATATGTTGCACTTGTTTGATGTATAATGTCATTTTCTTCACATAATGCATTGATGAGTGCATATTATTCATTTATTTTGATTCCATTATATTTAGTTTTATTGCATGTTTCATGTGTATATAAGCTTATTATGGTGTTTAATGATTTCCGGAGGAATTGCAGCTGAAATGAGGAAAAAAGAAAAATTACAGGGTTTTTGGAATTAAGTTGCATGCATGGTCTTGGCTTGGGACTTGGATTTTATTGTAGAGCTCTTCCTTAGCTTTTTGTAACATCTTGAATCATCCCAATCGGAGTTCATATGGAAAAGTTATGATCTTTTTACCAGACGGAAGTTGAACCTCAAAGTTTGGAAGTTGAAATTTGCACAGCAGTTACTTCAAGCCCAATTTCGACCTTGATGCAGCCAGAATCTGTCAAATCGGAAAAAATAAAAGTTGTAGATCTTGTCGATATCTTCATTTTGATAGGTAGCAGGCCCTGTAACTCCTTCCAGATCAAGCGTTATGCTCGTTTTACTAAAGGACGTCGCAACAGGAAATGGAAATTCGCCCCAGCGAATTTGAGCGGGAAAATTGAGAAATCTTGGATTTTTGGAAAGTTTCTAAAAGCATATTTTGACAGATTTCTACATGGAATTGGATTGATATTTCTATTAGAATTAGGATATCTTTAGAGTTTAGACTAAGATTTATTTTCAAATTGGATTCTATTTCTTTATGGAAACTAGTTATGATTTATACTTCATTTTAGGATTTGGATTTCTACTTCCTATAGGATTTAGGACTTTGTCTATCACTATAAATAAAGGATGCTAGTCAGGGTTTTATTCATTCTCTCATCTACTACATACAATCATCTACTACATTCTCTCATCTACAGCATTGGAGGATTGAAGACATGAGCTAAGTTCTTTTTATTCAGTTCTAAGGGATGTTGAACCTTATTTATAATTAATGGTTAATTGAGTATTTATTATTTATTCCTTCTCATATGAAATTCATTCTTGATAATCTGATTTAATTTCTGAATGCTATTTGGCTTAACTGATTTGATTTCTGCAGGATAGAGTTGGTTAACAAATATCATATGCTAGATCAAGGAATAATATTACGTGTAATTGATATTGTTTCTAATCATAAGTAGTAATTAGTAATACATGATTGTGGACAAGCTTTTGAGTATTGCTATGATTATCAGAAGACAAGTTAAACAATCCGAGCTTATGTGTTTGTTGCTTGGAATAGTCTAATTCCCTAGTTCTTAATGCTGCTATTATATTAAATCTAGAGAGCTTGCTCTAGGTTATATAATTGTTAGAATCTTGTGAAGAGCTTGTTTCATTGAGTGACAATCTAAGGGCTATTACCTAAGGCTATTAGTTTCATTGAAGGGTAAATAATGTTACACTTGATTAATCTATTTATTATAAAAAGGTGATACTGAACTGAAGAACTAAAGCTTTTTATTCATTATTTATTCTTATTAGTTTATTCTTGTTAATTTAATTAATTAATTCAAAATCCCCTTTTCATTAGAAATCATAGGATAAATATAAAATAAATCACTCTCCGTGGGATCGATCATTGCTTACTACTGTGCTAATTGTTTAAATTTGTAAAGTGAAAGTGAGGTTAATTTTGGAGTGTAAACGACAGCTCTCAAATTTTGGCGCCGTTGCCGGGGAGTGTTATTTGTTTTTATTTATTCTTTGCTTTCGTTTATTTTTATTATTTGCTTTTTGTTTTTGTTTTATGACTCAATCCTTTAACTTTATTGACTTAAATTTTGATCAAGAGATAGAGAAAACTGCAAATATAAAAGAAGCTCTTGTTCCATCATTTGAAGTGGAAGAGATGGCGGTGCCACAAAATAACAGAACTTTGAAAGAACTGGCTACTGTTGATCTGACTCAACCATCTTTTTTTATTGAGTATCCTACTTTAGATGTTTCTTTTGAACTTAACTCTAAACTAATTCATCTTTTGCCTACTTTTCATGGTCTTACAGGTGAAAATCCATATAAGCATCTAAAGGAGTTCCATGTGGTGTGTTCCACGATGAAAGCACAAGGAGTGGCAGAGGAACAAATCAAGCTTAGACTTTTTCCATTCTCATTAGCAGATTTGGCTAAAGACTGGTTATACTATCTACCTTCAGGATCAATACGATCATGGACTGATATGCAAAGGTTATTATTGGTGAGGTATTTTCCTGCATCAAGAGTTACCGATATAAGAAAGGAGATATGTGGAATCAGGCAGTTCAATGGAGAGAATCTCTATGAGTATTGGGAAAGGTTCAAGAAGTTGTATTCCAGCTGTCCACCTCATGGAATTGATGAACATTACTTGATCCAGTACTTCTATGAGGGGTTGCTACCAATGGAAAGAAGCATGATTGATGCAGCAAGTGGAGGAGCACTGGTAGACAAGATTCTAGAAGCGGCAGGGAACTTAATTGCAAACATGGCAGCTAACTCACATCAGTATGGAACTAAGATGGATCACACACCACAAAGGGTAAATGGGGTAAGCACGAGAGACTTGGAGCAACAAATTTCTGATTTAACTGCTTTGATTCGACAAATGGCTGCAAGGAATACACAAGTTATTCAGCAAGCTCAACCTCAGTACCACACAGAAAACCAAGAAGTACCTGTCAATTCTGGGACATCTATGGAGGATATGTTCAAGGCATTCATGATCGAAACACAACAGTTCATGAGTCAGACAAGAACTTCTGTTCAAGATTTGAGGGACCAAGTTGGTCAGCTTGCAACCACAGTAGGAAGGTCACTTTCTTAAACTGTTGAAAATGTAAGTGCCATAACATTGAGATGTGGTACAGAGGATCAGTAGCAAATAAAGTCAATACAATACAAGTTAGACAATAGTGAAACGAATAGCAGTGATGTACTCAAGCATAAATTTCCACCTCTTTCAGCTTATGAACCGAAACTACCTTTTCCCCAAGTTCTAACAAGGAATTGGAAAGTTGGAAAGAATTCAACGTGGAGGTATACAGAGTCTAATGAAAAATTCCTAGAAGAAATCTCGAATAGGGAACAAGAACTTAAAGATGATGAAGAGTTCACTAGTGGAAACCAGTTGGAAGTACTTGAGGCTACTACTGAAGTTGAAGAAGAAATCAGGTATTCAAAGTCTGAAAAGGATGAACAAGAGGAAAAGGAGAGCAATTTGATAAGTTCTGCAGATATTTACAAAGAGGATATAGAGGATACATCGGTGCAAACAATAAAAACACTACATGATACATACCATGGGACCTTAACTATGGAATTGGATGAGGCACATGTCTAGTTCAGTATATATGAAGTTAAAAGGTACCTTGGTAATATTAATTCTATTTTTTTCTACTGATGTTGTTGACTCTATAGTGCAAGAATCTTTCGATCAAATACAATTATACAAGGAGGATTTGATGGCTGGAATGGAGCAAAATCAAGATCTGAAGGATGCTCCAAATGAAGAATTGAAGATGTTACCAGTCCACTTGAAGTTCACAAGTCCAATTACATAGAATGAGAAGGATGATGTCAAGCCAATGACAATAAACAAGGGTAGCTGCTTGGGAGGCAACCCAAGATTCCAGATTTGATTTTTCTATCCCTTTACTTTTTAGTTTTTTTATTGCATGTTAGCTAGTAGTATTTTCTTCTTTACATGATTTTCTTAAATTGGGGACAATGTAAGGTTTGAGTATGGGGGGGGGGAAGATTTAGGTTTTTATTTTATTTAGGAATATTGATCTAATTTTGATGGGGAATTTAAAAAAATTAATGCTTTTGAAAAATTTGATTTCATGATTCTATCTGGCTATGTGTTAAAAAGATTAAAGTTAAAGATTGAAAATTAATGCTACATTTCAAAATCTATTTAATGCTTAGTTGGTTAATGAATGATGAAGACTAAGTCATGATCTATAGTAACTGATTTGAATTGAATTTGTGATACATGAGTACTTGAATATGAGAATCATGTTTTTTTTGCTAAGTTATTTGTGGAGTTGTCTATGTGCACTGATTTCATGACTTAGAACTGTTTAACTTGCTTATGTTGTTGCAGAACCATGTGAAAAAAATGATAAATGAAAAAAAGAAAAAAATAGAGAAGGAAAAAAATGAAAATTGAAAATCTGCTTCAATGTCCATTGTGCGAAATAACTGGGTATCCAAGACTCGGGAAGCATCGATATTCACGTTGAAAAATGTGATGGATAAAAGCAACTTGACTAGTCGACTTTTGTGGCCTTTGTTACTTGAATAAGTAAGCCTTAGGGGTGTCTCTACACCTAGCGCCCTAAGATCATCTGGTTTGGGAGTCGTTGGTGAAAAGTTCGCTAATGGGTAACTCTGAAAAGCCTAAGAAAAGGAGACATTGCACATGTCAAGAAAAGAAAAAAAATATACGAAAAAAAGAAGCATGAAAATACATTGATCATCTGTGCTAAAAAGAAGGTTCTATGAAAAAACTTAAAAAGCAAGAAAAATTTGTTCTTGGTTGTGAGCCAGTGTGCACGGTTTTTGCTCCATGGTAACTAAGTTAATTAAGTATGATGATTTTTGGAAAGTTGCTTATGTGGTTATAGTTTGATTTAATGAAATTCATTGGTGAAATGGTAAGGTTGGTAATTGTGAGTTGATTGATAAGGCGTTGATTAGATTTTTGCAAATTTAGTGTTGATAATCATGATTTGTACCTTGAAATCTTTTGACGGGTTAAATGCTTTCTAAGTCACTGTACTATATGCCAACTGACAACTAGGTCACTGAACTTTTTTTTCTTACAATCAACTCACTAAACTAGATTTTTCTAACAAAAAATTAAAAAAAACCGTTACACTAGTTTGACTGTTAACGAAAAACGGCTGAGTTGTCAAAAAAAGCTTATGTGGCAGTTAGTATGCGACGTGGCAGTGATAATGTGGATTTGTAGGAAAAAAATAGGGAAAATATATTTTAAAGTATAATATAAATTTAAAAAATTAGCCAAAAAAATAAAATAAATAACTGCGTTTTTTTAAGAAGAAAAAAATGGGTTTTTTTATTTTTTAATAAAAACTGCTTTTTTATTTTTTTTAAGAAAAATAAACTGCATTTTTTTAAAAAAACAAAAATAATTCCTTAATTTTTCTTTAAAAAAAACTTGCTTTTTTATTTTTAACAAAAAATTAAAGATTTTTTTAAAAAAAAAACAAAAATAATTGCTTTATTTTTCTTAAAAGAAATTACTTTTTTATAATAAAAACTATTTTTTTAATAAAAAACGTAGTTTTTTTAATTAAAAAAAGTAGTTTTGTTTATAAAAAAAATAACGCAGTTTTTTAATAAAAATAAAAAAATGCAGTTTTTTTTAAGAAAATGAAAACGCATTTTTTAAAATAAAAAAAGGAGTTTTTTTTAATAATAAAAAAATAGTTTATTTTTCTTAAAATAAATAAAAAAATAGCTTTTATTTAAAAATAAAAAAAAGCAGCTTTTTTTTCTTAAAAAATTAAAAAAAAATAATTTTATTAAAAATAAAAAAGTAGTTTTTTTTAAAGAAAAATAAAGCAATTATTTTTTCATTTTTAAAAAATGCTTTTATTTTTGTTAAAAAAACAAATTTTTTTAAAGAAAAATAAAGTAGTTATTTTTGTTTTTTAAAAAAAATGCTTTTATTTTTGTTAAAAAAAAGTTTTTTTAAAGAAAAATAAAGCAATTATTTTTGTTTTTTTTAAAAAAATAGTTTTTATGAAAGAAAATAAAAAAGTGCAGTTTTTTTTCTTCTTAAAAACTTCTTAAATAAACTGCGTTTTCATTTTCTTAAAAAAAACTGCGCTTTTTTTTATTTTTTTGGCTAATTTTTTAAATTTATATTATACTTTAAAATATTTTTCCCCATTTTTTCATAATGTTTTTCCTACAAATCCACATCATCACTACCACGTCGCATACTAACTGCCACATAAGCTTTTTTTGACAACTCAGCGGCTTTCCGTTAACAGTCAAACTAGTGTAACAGTTTTTTTAACTTTTTGTTAGAAAAATCGAGTTTAGTGAGTTGACTGTAAGAAAAAAAAGTTCAGTGACCCAGTTGTAAGTTGGCATATAGTACAGTGACTTAGAAAGCATTTAACCCATCTTTTGACATGATGATTGAATAGAATTTTTGTGGAAATTAAACTTTTGGTTTACACGAGGACGTGTAAAAGGCTAAGTGTGGGGGAAATTTGATGAGTGCATATTATTTATTTATTTTGATTCCATTATCTTTAGTTTTATTGCATGTTTCATGTGTATATGATCTTATTATGGTGTTTAATGATTTCAGGAGGAATTGGAGCTGAAATGAGGAAAAAAGGAAAATTGTAGGGTTTTTAACATTAAGTTGCATGCATGGTCTTGGCTTGGGACTTGGATTTTATTGTAGAGCTCTTCCTTAGCTTTTTCGAACATCTTGAATCGTCTCAATCAGAGTTCATATGAAAAAGTTATGATCTTTTTACCAGACGGAAGTTGAAACTCAAAGTTTGGAAGTTGAAATTTGCACAGCAGTCACTCCAAGCCCAATTTCGACCTTGATGCAGCCAGAATCTGTCAAATCGGAAAAAATAAAAGTTGTAGATCTTGTCGATATCTTCATTTTGATAGGTAGCAGGCCCTGTAACTCCTTTCAGATCAAACGTTATGCTCGTTTTACTAAAGGACGTCGCAACAGGAAATGGAAATTCGCCCCAGCGAATTTGAGCGGGAAAAATTGAGAAATCTTGGATTTTTGGAAAGTTTCTAAAATCATATTTTGACAGATTTCTACATGGAATTGAATTGATATTTCTATTAGAATTAGGATATCTTTCGAGTTTAGACTAAGATTTATTTTCAAATTGGATTCTATTTCTTTATGGAAACTAATTATGATTTATACTTCCTTTTAGGATTTGGATTTCTACTTCCTATAGGATTTAGGACTTTGTCTATCACTATAAATAAAGGATGTTAGTCAGGGTTTTATTCATTCTCTCATCTACTACATTCAATCATCTACTACATTCTCTCATCTACAACATTGGAGGATTGAAGACATGAGCTAAGTTCTTTTTATTCAGTTCTAAGGGATGTTGAACCTTATTTATAATTAATGGTTTATTGAGTATTTAATATTTATTCCTTCTCATATGAAATTCATTCTTGATAATCTGATTTAATTTCTGAATGCTATTTGGCTTAACTGATTTGATTTCTGCAGGATTGAGTTGGTTAACAAATATCATATGCTAGATCAAGGAATAATATTACGTGTAATTGATATTGTTTCTAATCATAAGTAGTAATTAGTAATACATGATTATGGACAAGCTTTTGAGTATTGCTATGATTATCAGAAGACAAGTTAAACAATCTGAGCTTATGTGTTTGTTGCTTGGAATAGTCTAATTCCCTAATTCTTAATGCTGCTATTATATTAAATCTAGAGAGCTTGTTCTAGGTTATATAATTGTTAGAATCTTGTGAAGAGCTTGTTTCATTGAGTGACAATCTAAGGGGAGTTTTGGGTAGCAGAGCTTGTTGTTACCTAGGACTATTAGTTTCATTAAAGGGTAAATAATGTTACACTTGATTAATCTATTTATTGTAAAAAGGTGATACTGAACTGAAGAACTAAAGCTTTTTATTCATTGTTTATTCTTATTAGTTTATTCTTGTTAATTTAATTAATTAATTCAAAATCCCCTTTTCATTAGAAATCATAGGATAAATATAAAATAAATCACTCTCTATGGGATCGATCCTTGCTTACTACTATTCTAATTGTTTAAATTTGTAAAGTGAAAGTGAGGTTAATTTAGGAGTGTAAACGACAGCTCCCATGCTTCAAAAGCATTCAAACAATATTTTATGCCTCTATCAGAACGTAAAATTTTAATCTTCTTCTCAAGTTGATTTTCTACTTCTAATTTGTATTTTTTGAATGAGTTAAATGCCTTATATTTTGTTCTCAACAAATACACATAACAATATCTTCTAGCATCATCTATAAAAGTAATGAAATATCATTTTTTCACCCCTTGTCAATAATCCATTTAACTTACAGATATCAGTATGTATTAAATCTAACAATTGTGGTTCTCTATGTACATTTGGAAATGGTTTCCTCACAATTTTTGATTTAACACATATTTCACATTTCTCAAGTTCAGTATTGCCAATATCAATCAATTTCATTGCATGCATATTTTTTTAAATTCTTTGAATTTATATGTCCTAAACGACTATGCCACAAAGAAATTGCACAAGTGATATAAGCAGAAACTGAACTATTCTTATTAATAAATAATTTATACATTCCATTGTTAGAGTTTATGCCCTAGAGGCCAATTATTTGATATAATTGTTTAACGTTTTGATATTATATTTGATTGAATAAATGAATGATTTTATTATGGTTTTATTTACTTCGTTATATAAATGTTAACATAATAAAACATCCTTAGAATATTGATACAAATTATATAGTTTCAAGTATGTGACATGAACATGAGATTATATATTTACAATTAGTATCGTTGCTCTTAAATGTCTTTAGTCGAGTATCATTGTTGATGGGACAACAATAATGCATTAAGACTAGTATGTGGATTGACTGATGACCAAATCTCATTGGTCATAAATATATGAGATATTAAGTCAATACATAGGTACATGTTAGAGAACGATGTACTGGACAGACCCACCATGAGAATTCTATGTGGAGCATTATGCGAAGTGTCATTAGCAATTCTCATAGTGACAATGATGTAATGGTCCTCCGACCTGAAATCACTATATTTTTTTACGGGAATTTATGTACTTTGATATCATCAAATGTCACTTTTAATAGGGTGGACTATAAAGGTGATTATTGGGTACATCATGAATCAGTGTGAGGATTATGAGTGATCTAGATGGAATTTAACCCTCATATGTATTAGGGGTGATATCCATAGGCCTCTTGATTGAGTAGGACTATGAAATGCATGGCGATGCTCAAATAGTGATTTGTTTCATATAGTCTACTCATTGATCAAAAAAAAACTCAGATTAAATTATGAAGAGTATGACACATTCCATGACTTGAGTTTAATCTAGGATATTAAGGTTAAAATGATTAAATTACATTGAAACATTGGTCACGAAAAGGTTGCATCGAATCATCGATCTCATTATTACTTGGGTAGCATTGATGCATTACTAGATGTCGCTCACTATTTATAATTTTATAACATGATTTTAAAATTATTGCCAATGTAATAATAACCTATAGGGTCACACACAAAGAACTTAATTAAAAGAAAATTAATTTAAATTGTAAAGATTTAAATATGTCAATATGATTGGTAGAATTTTAAATTACGAATTTAAATTAATAGGATAATTTATATATAGGTATATTAATTAAGTAAGACTTAATTAAGATATATATATATATATATATATATATATAAATTTCAGATTTTATTTTAATTGGATTAGGGTTTTGATTAATTCCTATTAACTACTATATATATATATGATATATATCAGCCATTTTAGGTTACGATCATAAACTGACAAACCCTAGCCGCTCTTAGAGAGAGACTAGAGAAAAGTTCGAAAATCTTGTTCCTTTGGTGGCTAGTACCGTAGCTCCTTTTACTGCAGAATCGTGCGACGGTTCGTGTGCGTTCGTGTGGATACCATAGAGACGTAGTACCGTGAGGAATTGTGCTGGAGATTCGGAGCGCATCAATTTTATTTTCACAATCGGTATAATTTCTAACCACTGAGTTAATTGATTTTCACATGGATTCTGTTTAGGGTTTCGAAATTGCTTAAAATTTTTAATTTTTGCTGTGCGTTTCTATATCGAAACCCCTATATCCATTACAAGCATAACCCTTTCCAACAAAAACACCATTCTTTGAAAGAATGACTATGCCAGACTCAATAGAAATTTTAAAACCTTTCCTATCTAAAAGATCAACAAAAATTAAATCCTTTCTAATTTCTGACACAAACAACACATTCAATAAGGTTAGCTTCTTCCCAGAGGTGAAATTAACTTCCACGGTTCCTTTTCCATTAACTTTAGCCATTGAACTGTTTCCCATCTGAACTTCATGTCCAATAATTTCTTCAAATGTTTTAAACATTTCTTGATTATTACAAATATATACAGTAGCTCCGGAGTCCAACCACAATCATTTGGATCATTTACCATGTTAACTTCAGAAATCATAGTCGCATCAAGACTAAGATCAGATACCATGGCAACAAGGTTCTCCTCAACCATGTTAGTAGAACCGCTTTTGCGTTGTTTACATTCTCTAGCATAGTGTCCAGTTTCTCCACAAACATGACACTTACCCTTTCTTTTATTAGGATCAGAAATTTTATTTTTTTGTCCATGATGCTTGAACTTATTATTATCTTTTTTAACTCCAATTCCTTTCCCTTTAAATGATTTTGCCTCCAAATAGTTTACACTAGACTGTCCTTGAATCAAATTCTTAGCATCGAGTTTTCGGGCTTCCTCCTCAATACAAAGATGCTTCTGAATTTGATCCAAGGAAAAATCCTCAGATTTATGCATCAACTTTTTGGCAAAATCTTTCCAAGATGGAGGTAATTTTGCAATTATTGCTCCAACTTAAAAAGTTTCAGGCAAGACAATTTTAAGAACCCTCAACTTGTTAACAATAACCTGGAGCTCATGCACTTGCTCCAAAATAGGTTTCTTATCAACCATTTTAAAATCAAAATATTTAGATACTAAATATTTATTTGTACCTTCTTCCTCAGCCTTGTATTTGAATTCCAAAGCCTCCCATAACTCCCTTGGTGATTGAATACTGCTGTAGAAATCGTAGAGACGATCCGATAGCGTGTTGAGGATATGTCCACGAGCAAGTTCCTCATCTTCAGTCCTTTTCCTTCTTCGCTCTTTTAGTGCTTCGATGACATCATTATCTGGTTGCTGACCTTCTACTGGTTTGGGATCTTCTGGAATAGGCTGAAGGTTAGGGTCCAAAACATATGCAATCTTCAAAACAGTGAGTAAAAATTTCAGTTTATCTTGCCAATGATTGAAATTATTTCCATCAAAATGATCGAGCTTGACAAAATCATGGTTCATGATTTTGAAAGACGCTGTATCCATTTCGATAAACACCTTAAGATTGTTAAGAATTATAATGAATACAGAAAATTAGGACCAATGATTGACACGGGTAGTCCCTATCCTTAAGGTGTTTATTGTCCCTTACCACTAAGGTTTGCTAAAAGTTACTAGCAATATACCTCCAGGATCTATGTCAAAGCCTATATTTGTTCTAAGTGATAGCAACTCACTTTCTGAATCTCTAATTTATGCTACTGTGTAAAGATGATCAGATGGAAGAAGATGGAGATGGAGACTTTACAGTTTTGTAACTGAATTGTAAATTAAGCATTATTTACAAAGTTATTCAATGAAGAGCGTGATGATGAGTTTCAAGTAATTTCAAAAAGTGCTAAAGGTGAAATTAAGATAAAGTGAATATGATAATTAATTTAGTTTTGTAACTGAATTGTAAATTTCTAAAGGTACATTTGGAAACAAAATTATCCTTAAAAGCATGTTAACATAATTAAGGTTATTCAGTGTCTTTTTCTAATGAACCGATCTGGGTTTGTTAACTAACTGCAATCATGTTTAAAAGTCTATATGTGACAAATTGGATATAACAAATTGGTTAACTGATATGGATTTCAATTATACTATTTACAACTACAAAAATATAGTGTATTGGATGAAATTGAAAAGAAGGTATAATTGAGAGTATCCAACTCTAATTTTTTCTGATGGTATAAATTGACATAATAGTTTAAACATTATTTGCTAACAAAGTAAATAAAGTAATAATCACATATAAGTTTTAAAACTCATTTATATCCCATAATGATTAAACACAAAAATGTTTAAACATTAATGAAGTTTATTTAATTTGGTTCAATGGCAAAAAGTAGGCTCGGGCGAGGCTCCTTGCGACGATGCGTACGTGCGAAGTGCAAAGTATGCCTAAAGCGCCAATGCAACTTTGCGACCCGGAACCCGCACTTCGGCTCCCGGCTTTGCACCACATAATATAATTAATACATAATATATAATTCCTACTTGAATCATATATTACTCTCTATTAATCTCCTTGTAATAGACTATCAAATGCACTTTTAATTTTATATAAATTCAATCAATTAATGAGTCTAAATTAATCCCCAAATTGATCAAAACTCATGTAAAAAAATGTGCAATTAACAAATTTCTAACTAAACTTAACTAACTAGCTTCTTTTTAACTATAACAGAGCTCAACTCTTCTCTTCCCATGTGACTGCCGAACTGGGACAAGAATGAGGCTGAGTATGGGTTTTTTTTTTTTGGCCTAATACAACCATCTAATTTAGCAAAAACCCATAACACTTAGAGGTAAAATAGTTAGGTTGAATACATATAATCATAGATACTAGACTAGAAATATCAGCTCAGGATTACTCATATCGATTCTTTCCCTGTAGTTGGCTTGAGCTCTTCCTTATAACATTGAATTGTGCTCAACAATAATATAGAGATCTTTGATTATATAAACATATCTTTGAATACATATAAATATCTTTGAGTATATAAATGTATCTTTGAGTATTTTATATAAACGTCTCGGATGATATTATATTCATCATCAGGTTCCATTGATTCCCTAATTAAGAAATTAGTTCATAACTGAAAATAAAAACAATAATAAATCATTCCCAAACATTCTCAAAATACAGACATTAGAGAAGATAGAAGAAACTATGTAGAAGCCTATGTCATCTTTCCCGCTCTTTCCTACTGCTGTTGAAGAATACTCTGAAAACCCCCTATTTTCCTACGTACTACTCTACTCTCTATTCTGAATACTGACTAATAATAATGACCTCCCATTATTAGTCTTATACTGATATTTAATAACAAAAGTGTCCAACCATAAATGAATGAGTGTAAACCAATAAAATGCGGCCTTTTTTTAGGAGTTTGAAAACCTCCCAACTTAATAATAGTCCACAAAAATATTAGAAATCAAAAACTCTCAATTTTTCCTCGAGCGCGTGGGATCACGCGCCTGCAGATCGCCCCAGCGCCGCGACTTCCCTTTGTTTCCGGTCGCGGCTCCAATTCTCCTGTTTCAAATTTAATTTCTTCAACTATTCCTTTTTTGGAATGGTAACTCCTCCACCAAAGTGATTTTTCTTCACCTGTGGCTAAGTCGAGGCTAAAAATATTTTGCAACATTTACACTAAAAACAAGTTGGAATCCTTTATTATCATAAACTATTAAAATGCAATAAAATACTATTGAAATTCTTAAGAATAAGCAAAATAATTCAGTTAAAACTAATGATTTCATAGATATAAAATATATTCATCAAATACTCCAAACTTGAATCATTGCTTGTACTCAAAAAAGACTACACCAAAATTAACCGACTACTAATAACCATTTATGAAAGAATCATGAATCTGTTTCATAGCCTACAAGATCATACAAAAACATAATTTAGTAAACAATCAATCATCTACCAATTTGTCAAATCAAACTAGATTGCAACTCACAATAGGGGGAGTATATTTTACTTTTAAGCTTATTGCTAATCAGGGAATGCACTACTAGGAAGTTACTATTTAATTAATTAATCTGCAATTCCACCAAACTTATATAGTTGGCTACCATTGCTTCCATTATGACTGAGATGTAGTTCTACGTTTCACTCTTCTGCCGCAATTAAGGTTTCAACTTATAATCTTCCTCCGGTGCAAGTTATACATTACTCAACTATTTACTAGCTTCCTATCTACACATAATTCTTTCTTATCATCGACTATTCAAGAATTCACTATATTCTTTCACTTTTATTTATTTTATTTTATTATTATATTTTTTACTAGCATGCAAAATCTATAATTTACCAACTGTTATCTACTCATCCAGCATGCAAAATCCATAATTTACTAACTATTATCTACTCATGCAACATGCAAAATCCATAATTTACTAACTATTATCTATTCATGCAAGTATTAACAAATAATAAAAACATTCATGCATGATGCATCATCATCAAATAAATAACTAAATCTTAATCAAACCAACCCATGATAACAAGTCTTAAAAACCGTAGTCTTAAACTAATAAATACCCCCAAAGTTAAATATTACATTGCCCTCAATGTAATACTTGAATATTTTTCTGGGGAATTTAGTCATCATCTCCCGGCAGATCCTCGTTGCCGGTCTCCTCTGTCTCGAAAGCTACATCAGGGAACACTGGTGGTGGTGGGAAATGGATAGGATTTTCTTTGTCCAAGTTGAAGCAATTAACGAAGCTTATGACAATCGCGTTCGTGTAGTCCACGAAAGTATCCACTCATCCTACAATATTATTCATTCGGCGTGTTTGCTGGCGAGACAGACTCAGTAACTGCTCTTGGCCCTGTCCCAATCCGCCATTTGTAACGCCATGCAAAGCTCAGACCTCTGTGAGCAACAGGTTCATTGTAGCAACAACTGGAGAAGCTGATCGGGATCCCAGTTCAAATGTTCTTCATTATAGTGTGTGAACTCGTCATCCTCAATGGGTGCCAAATTGTAATAAACATTGATGGGCACACTATCAAAAAGCACTGACTTCCCTCGAATGATTGCCACCTTTTCTTTTGCCTCCATTGTGTTTGCATAGAATTCCTTTATAATGGACACAACGACGACTTCAGGTTGCTCAGTCAAATTTTCCATCCGCGTTCATTGATAATTGCTTGTATACTCAATCTATTTTGCCTTTTGTAACACTAATCCACGCTCCCTGATTAAGTTTCGGTTGATTAGATAGGCATGAAAGCGTTCGAAAGCGACTTCGCTTACAAACATGGTTTTATCATAAGCTCGTGCCCTTTAACCAGAACCTTCTCCTTTATGCCTAATTTGGATCCATTTGGATGCTACTAATGCTTAAATACTTAAGAAACTTTTGCTTTTTATGGGTGAGACAATTTATCAAACACGTGATGTGCGGCTCTAAATTTCACCCGAATTTACCATTTCCAATTGCTTAGAATCCTGTCAAATGATGATTTCACCCAAAAAAATGCTCAACAACTTCTCAATTGATGACAAGAATGAAGGAGAATAATTGCATGTATTGATTACATCCTTAACTTGAAGAAGATGAATTTTGGATCCTCCTCCTTTAAATTTCCCAGTGATTTAATAAAATTGATGTTGGGTGTGCTTTATAATGTAAAGGTTGGGTATGATTTAAAGTGTTTAGGGTGGTTGGTGTGGAAGATGGGGATGAATTTGAGTTATGGGAGGTTTTTAGAAGAGTTTGGGTGAGTAGGGGAGTGTTTTGGGCGAAAATGAGCACTAATAATTCGACTTTGATGTGTTGTGTGACGCCCCCAAAATAGGTCAACACAATCCATTCTGAGTTGTCAAATACATGGTACAGAAATTAAATACAAACTTCATTAATATAATTGTCGTGCAAATTACGACAACACATGTGATATGAGTTTTAATACAAATATTGTCTTGTAGACAATATCCAAACTCAAATAAAGTTCTCATTACAATTATTGATAAACTATTTTATAAAATAGTGAGGACTGCTATAATAACTGTCTTAAGCCATCACTTCACACCCCGACTAGTACCAGCTATATTCTCGCCTCCTGAAAAGAATAATGGAATAAAAAGGAAAAGAGTGAGCTCAACTAGCCCAGTAAAGAATATTATGATTAAGATAATATAGAACAATTTATCCTTAGTCCTCAACATTGAAAAATGTTTTAGATCAACAATTGCAGCGGAAACGACAATCCATTAGAAGAGTCAAGTAGAACATGAAATCTACTATCTTCTATGATTTAAAAGTCCATCATCAATATTTTTTCCGTGTAACATCATTCAATAAATATTTTAATTCAACGAATTATCCATGCACTACGGGCCAAGGATATTCGTTAGTATCACTAGTGGTCATGATCATGCCAACCACATGTCCATCTATGAACTACGGGCTAAAGATGACTTTCACCACAAACCTTATCTGTAACATTAAAGGTTAAGATTATACTAATACAAAATTCTTGGTCATAATCATACCAATCAACAATCTATCTTTGCACTACAAGCCAAAGATAACTTCCAGTACAATATAAGCATGGGGATGATGACAATGATATAAAGATTCAATCAAGTAAGATAAATGATAAATATTAGAGAATTATAATTCAATTTATCCAGAGTTCAAAAATGTCCAAATTGTCAACATGATAACTATTTGTGAAATAAAATTCAAGAATGATATTCATGTATCAAAAATAATTTGGACAGAAAAGAATCAATTTTTGTCGTGAATAGTACCCCGTGAATAGTACTTTGTGAATAGTACCCTATGAATAGTACTTCATGAATAGTAACCCGACATGAAAATATAGAAATTTATTAAGAAAGTTCAGATCAATATTCCCGTGAAATGATATTAGATGAAGCGTAAAACTTAAGAAATTTTTAATCATTTCAGGAATTATAGAAGCAATACTTACCATAGTAAGTTTAAATTTAGGAATACGAAATAAAATAACATCTCTTTCATAATATGGAGTATGAAAGAAAATAATATTTCTTATGAGTATTGCAAAAAAAATCCTTTACCTTAGTAGAAACTGAATTTAAATGGAATATCAGATATTATTCTGAGAAAATCTTACACAAAAAGCTACACTCAAAGTATCCTTAATACTCAAGAAAAATACTCACAATACTATAAAATAAGAATTTCTGATATTGTAATGGTGTGTTGAGGAAGGAGGAATTATATACCCCCTATTTATAGTGTAGTCCACGAAGGAAAAATCAAATAATCAAGCCTAACTTTGCCAAACTTTCATGCCTAACTCCACATTTTCCATACCTAACTCTCATTTTTCCTTGTTTGAGGGCCCACAAAAATTAGGCAACACCACTTTGTAGGCAAATTCTCACTAACCCAAAATAATGCTACACTGCTAAAGCATTCAAATACATTTTGGTTACTTTCGTCCCTTAACATGCTTATATATATATATATATATATATATATTATAATATTATTGTTTAAACAATTATAATATATTATAATAATATATTTGAATGAATTCCTTCATTTATATAAAAATTGAACCAATATCCACCACATAATAATTAATATTATAAATTCACAATATCAATAACCAGATCATTCCCAGGAAAGTGAGGGCTTTCCGATAAGGACTTCTCCTTATTGGCGCGCAATTAGGTGACCAAACCCCTTTCCTCGACAGAATTTTTTAGACATTGCCAATAATGCTAACTAATAATATGAATAATTTCGTCATATCAATTATTGATTTAATAATATAAAATATTATGAAGATGATACAATGACAATAATTGAATCAATAATATAAGAAATTGTGCAACGATTACTGTGGCAATTATTGAATGAAACTGAGTGACTTCTTACGCAAGAATTAACAATCCAAAAATAATGTACAATACCGTGTGCTACTATGCAACCACACGTATTACTGTACTTTTTATCACCGGGTATTTCAATAGTTAACGGTAAAAGTTTTGCCGTTATTTTTATAAAAAGTTTATTTCTGTCGCTTTCTATATTCGAAAGTTATTATGTTATGTGGTCCACCAATGATTGTGCCGTCGTACGGATATTCCCCGACCAAACGAATATTTTATAACCACTTGCTTACTTTGCAAAAATTGTATATTTCACCCATAACTAAAGTATTATATCAAATCAACACCATATTATTCAAAATAATAATTAGAGAAATTAAATCTTTATTCATAAAAAGTTGGGGTCTTACAACCTCCCCTCCTTGTGAAATTTCGTCCTCGAAATTGATGTACGTACCTGGTATGTCGAAGAGGTGAGGATACCTTGTTTTTATATTAGATTCTAACTCACAGGTCATTTCCTCAATATCGTGATTTCTCCATAGAACTTTGACTTGAGGTATAACCTTTGAGCGTAGAATATGTTCCTTCTTATGCAAGGTTTTATCAGGTACCTCTTCATACATTAAATCTTCTGTTATCTCGTCTGGTTCTAATTTAATAATGTGGTTCGAGTCTTTCACATATTTACGTAGCATGGATATGTGAAAAACATTATGAACACGAGACATACTTGGCGGTAAAGCGAGTCTATAGGCCACAGTTCCTACCCGGTCGAGGATTTCAAATGGACCAATGAATAGAGGGTTGAGCTTTCCTCTCTTTCCAAATCTCGTAACTCCTTTTTATAGAGCAACACGTAACAATGCACGATCTCCGACATTGAACACCACATCCCTTCGATAAAGATTAACATAACTCTTTTGTTGATCTTGTGAGGTTTGTATACGTTACCGAATCATTTGAATCTTTTTCATATTCATGCGTACCATTTCTGGTTCCAAAAACGTTGCTTCACCCACCTCGTCCCAGCATACTGGAGAACGACACTTTCGTCCATACAATGCCTCAAATGGAGCCATGCCTATACTTGCTTGATAACTGTTGTTGTAGGAGAATTCCACCAATGGCAAGTACTTGTCCCAACTTCCTTTGAAGTCTAGGACACAGAGTCTTAATAGATCTTCAACAGTTTGAATATTCCTCTCCGATTGCTCGTCCGTCTGAGGATGATATGCAAAACTGAATCGTAAATCAGTGCACATAGCTTTCTGCAAGCTAACCCAAAATTATGAAGTGAATCTTGGGTCTCGATCAGAAACTATGGATACCGGCATACTATGCAATCTCACAATCTCATTTATATACATACGAGCAAGGCGTTCAAGTGAATAAGTTTCTCGTATAGGCAAGAAATGAGCAGACTTAGTTAATCTATCGAAAATGACTCAAATTGCATCTATGCCTTGAGAAACTTTGGGAAGACCAGTAACGAAATCCATAGTGATACGCTCCCACTTCCATTCTGGAATTTCAAGTGGTTGAAATTGACCTTTTGGTACTTGATGCTCCGTCTTGACACGTTGACAGGTTAAACACCTTGAGATAAACTCTGCAATCTCTATCTTCATATTGCTCCACCAAAATGTATGTCGAAGATCACGATACATTTTAGTACTTCCAGGATGGATTTAAAATGGGGTGTTGTGTGCCTCGATCATGATTTTGTACTTCAAATCAGAGTCGTTAGGAACACAAAGTCTGGAGTTGACTCGAAGTATTCCTTCTTCGTCGATTCTTGCTTCTGGAATAGCACCTTCTTGTACTTTCTTCTTCATACTCATCAGCTCTAGGTCTGTAGCTTGAGCAGCTTTAACTTTATCGATTAAAGTCAGTTCTACTCGTATATTTGCCATCATAACGTGGGTACTTGGAGTCTTTAACTCTATCTCCATCCTTTGTTAGTCATACAGAATGGGACTTTATGTTGACGATATCGCACTCGTACCCACATATGATCTTCTACTCAACGCGTCAGCTACTACATTCGCTTTTCTAGGATGGTATTGAATGGTATGGTCGTAATCTTTTAATATCTCGAGCCAACGTCATTGTCGCATGTTGAGTTCATTTTGGGTGAAGAAATATTTGAGGCTTTTGTAATCTGTAAAAATCTCCACTTTCTCCCCATATAGGTTGTGCCTCCAGATCTTTAGTGCGAAAATGATTGCTGCCAACTCTAGATCATGAGTAGGATAATTCCTCTTATATTCTTTGAGTTGTCATGAGGCATAAGCTATGACTTTCCCATGTTGCATTAGAACACATCCTAAACCTCTGCCTGAAGCATCGCTGTAGATGACAAATCCCTCAGAACCTGATGGTATTGTCAGAACAGGTGTTGAAATGAGTCTCTTCTTGAGTTCTTGAAAGCTCTTCTCACATTCTTCGCTCCATCCGAATTGTGTATCTTTTTGAGTTAGTTGAATTAATGGAGTAACGATTCGAGAAAATCCTTCCATGAATCTCCGATAATAACCAGCTAAGCCCATAAAGCTACGTACTTCGGTTACTGACTTAGGTTACTCCCAACTTTGTATTACTTCAATCTTTGTCGGGACCACTGATATTTCATACTTTGATATCACGTGCGCAAAGAATTCTACTTCCTCAAGCCAGAACTCGCAGTTCTTCAAATTGGCGTATAACTTATTTTCACGAAGCTTTTGGAGTATCAGCTTCAAGTGTTGCTCATGATCTTCACTGCTTTTGGAATAGATAAGGATGTCATAAAAAAAAAATAACCACAAAATGATCCAAATATTCCTTGAATACTCGGTTCATCATATCCATGAAAGCCGCATGAGCATCAGTCAATCCAAAAGACATGACTAGGAATTCATAATGCATGTACCGAGTTCTGAAAGCAGTCTTTGGAATGTCATCAGTTTTAATCTTTAACTGATGATATTCGGAACGAAGATCGATCTTTGAGAAGAATTTAGCACCTTGCAACTGGTCAAACAGGTCATCAATGCGAGGTAACGGGTACCTATTTTTGATGGTGACATGGTTCAACTCCCGATAGTCAATGCAAAGTCGCATACTCACATCTTTCTTCTTTACGAATAACACAAGTGCACCCCAAGGAGATGTACTAGGACGGATGAAACCAATATCTAACAACTCCTGTAGTTGGGTTTTTAACTCCAGAAGTTCAATAGGAGCCATTCGATATGGGGTTTTAGAAATGGGTTTTGTACCTGGTTCAAGGTCAATACAAAATTTGATATCACGCTCTGGAGGTAGGCCATAAAGTTCTTCAGGAAATACGTCAAGAAATTCATTAACAACAGAAATACCATTTAAATCTGACATATTTTTTTTAAATCCATGACATTGGCTAAGAAAGCTTGACATCCGTTTTTCAATAAACGAATGGCTTTATGGCTTGATATGACAGTGATTGAATTTAGTGGTTTGGTTGCTTGAAATATCATAACAGGTTGGTTAGGATTATAAAAACTAACAACCTTACGAAAATAATCAATTTTAGCATGATGAGTAGTTAACCAATTAATCCCTAAAATCACATCAAATGCAAGTATCTTTAAGAGATGAGATCAAAAGGTAATGTGATGGTGCCAACTTGAATCAAACAAGATTTATAAACAGTGGATGTAATGAAGGTTTCTCCTAAGAGTTTCAACAGATAAGTCAAAGTCTAATTTCTCAGGGGTCAAGTTCAAACGTTGAGCACAAGTAGGAGAAATAAAAGAATGGGTAGAACCGGTATCAAATAAGGTATAAACTTTGCAACAGTTTTTAATTAGCTTACCCATGATAACTTCATTCGGGTTCCTCATTACGACAAACGCTCTCCCTTGAACCATCGACTTTGTTTTGTCCGTAGCCGCCTTTGGTGTCACTGTCCCAGCTGGACTTAACTTCGCTACCAGACAAAATCGGGCTATGTGACCGTCCTTTCCACAACTGTAACACACCTTGGAAGGCATTGAACAATTTGTACTTATGTGTCCCTCCTCTCCGCATCTGTAGCATTTAACTGGCGGTCGTTCTCCTCCCCTAGAAACTGTTGTTGCTGGTAGTGCTGTTGTCGATGTCTTTTCGTCATTGTTAAATCTTTTCTTCTTAAAATTTCCACTTGAATGAAAGTATTCTGTATGACCCTGAATTTTATGAAATGAAAGTATTCAATTTTCTTATAATTATTTTATTTTGTAAATGGTTAAATTGATAAAGGTTAAAGTTAAGGGTGAAATTTGAAAATTTTGTAAAGTAAGCAAATTGATATAAAATATTCATTTTGTCGGGGAATATTCGATTGGTCGAGGAATATTCATTTTAACAGGGAATATTCGTACGATGACACAATCATTGGTGGACCCCACAACGGAGGTACTGTCGTAGTTAGAAAATGACTGACATATTTTTATAAAAATAACGGCAAAAGTTTTACCATTAAACTGTTGAACTACCCGGTGGTAAAAGTACAGTAATACGTGTGGTTGCATAGTAGCACACAGTATTGATTATTGATGCTTATGTGAGAAGTCACTCATGTAAGATCCCCAACTTTTATGAATAAAGATTAATTTTTCTCGAAATATATTTTTGAATATTATGGTGTGGATTTGATATAATGTTATAGTTGTGTGTAATATTTATAAATTTTGCAAAGTAAATAAGTGGTTATATAATATTCATTTGGTTGAGAAATATTCGTTCTAACAGAGAATATTCGTACGACGGCACAATAATTGGTGGACCCCACAACAAAAGTATTGTCGTAGTTAAAAAATGACAGAATTATCTTTTTATAAAAATAACGGCGAAAGTTTTACCGTTAAACTGTTGAACTACCCGGTCGTAAAAGTACAGTAATACGAGTGGTTGCATAGTAACACACGGTATTTATTATTGATGCTTACGTGAGAAGTCACTCAGTTATACTCAATTATTGCTACAGTAAATTGTGACGCCCCCAAAATAGGTATACATCACCCATCTTGAGTCGTCAGATATATGGTACAATCTTTAATATATATACAACAGTTGTGTAAAATACGACTAAACATTTGTTGTGAGTTTTAATACAAATATTGTCATCTAGACAATATACAAACTCAAAAGGAGTCCTCATTATAATTATTGTCACACTATTTCACAGAATAGTAAGGACTACTAATCCAAACATCTAGGACCATCACTCTGTTCCCCGACTCGTCCCAGCTACGTTCTCATTTCCTGAAGAGAATAGTGAAAGAAAGGGTGAGCTCAACTAGCCTAGTAAGAAATATTATGACTAAGATAATGCAGAATAAATTATCGTTAGCCTTAAATAGTGTTAAACTGATACAATATAACAAACATCAAGTTTAACTGCAGCGGAACCAACAATCCATTAGAAGAGTCAAGTAGGGAATAAAATCTACTATCTTCTATGATTTAAAAGGTTTTTCATCACTTTTATCGCTGGGACTCAGCTTAATAAATAATCCACATCATCGAATCACCCCTGCACTACGGCCAATGATATTCTTTAGTATCACGACCACGAATTATCCATGCACTACGGCTAATGATAATCATATTTTCATCAACGGTCCTGATCATGCCATAAAACAATTCATCTTTGTACCCTTGGCCGAAGAGAATCCATAGCCATAATCATACCAAAAATCTTCCATCAATGCACTACGGGCCAATGAGGACTTTTTCCACATCATTTGTAATATTACGGTTATGATTATACCGAATAATCTCTGGTCATAATCATACCAAGTCCATCTATGCACTATAGGCCACAGATGACTTTCAACATAATATAAGCATGAGGATGATGACAATGATATAAGAATTCAATAAAATAACTTCAAGAATTAATTTATCCAGGAACTAATAACGTCCACATTGTCAACATGATACTTCTTTGTAGAGTAAAATTCAAGAATGCTCAGAAGAATATTTCCATGAAAAGATACTGGATGAAGCGCAAATATCAAGGATATTCCACTAATTTCATGGAGTATAGAAGTCAAAACTTTAACCAAAAGAGTATCATAGAATGTATAAAACTACAATGGATTTTCACCCGCCATGCGGTAATCCACGTAGACAGATCATTTCCACAATTTAATAAGAAATGAATACGAAGGGTCATTCACCATGAATGCGGTAATCCATATAGACATGTTATTCCAACAGAATAATAAAGAATGGAATAACATAAGAATTTCACCAAGTATAGGGTATCCCGCGTATACAGGTTATTCCAACAAAATAATAAAGAATGGAATAACAAAAGTTCTCTTCATGAATAAGAAAGAAAGAATACCCCTTACGAGTACAACAAATAATATCCCCTACGAGTACAACAAATAATATCCCCTACGAGTACAACAAATAATATCCCCTACCTTTGAAAGAAGAGTATTTCGACTGGTAGAGCGAGGATATACTCGAAGAAAACTTGTACTACGCTCAAAGCTTTCTTAAACTCTAAAGAAATACGCTCAAGATTATAGAAGAAGAATTCTCTCTATAGTTTTTCTCTCTAGAGTTTCAGTGAATTCGTAAGAAATAATGAATGAATGAGCTTCTATTTATAGAAGAATGGATTGCATAGTAACTAATTCGTGAACGGTCCAGATTGATTTACTTTTAATCGGACGGTCCATATTTAAAGCAAATTTGTTAAATAAAATGTAAGATATTCTATTTATAATCTAATAAAACGAATAACTTTATAAAAGATTTTACTATGCAAACACTATACAGGCACTATGCAAACACTATGCATAATAAAATATAATATATTCTATTTATAGAATAACTTTATAAAAGTGTTCTGTTTTATATAAAAAGATTTTACTATGCAAAACACTATGCAGACACTATGCATAATAGAATATAATATATTCTATTTATAGAATAACTTTATAAAAGTATTCTGTTTTATTACATTAATAATACCAATAAAACAAAACTGATTGACTTATATCGTAAGCATCAATAATCAATACCGTGTGCTGCTATGCAACCACGCGTATTACTGTACTTTTAACACCTGGTGTTTCAACAGTTAACGGTAATACTTCCGCCGTTATTCTCATAAAATATTTTTGTCATTTTCTCAATCCGACAATAATTCCGTTGTGGGGTCCACCAATGATTGTATCGTCGTACGGATATTCCCCGATAAAAAGAATATTCTCTGACCAATCGAATAATATACAACAACTTGCGTACTTTGCAAAATTTATAAATACTACCTACAACTATAACATTATCTCAAATCCACACCATAATATTAAAAAAAATATTTCGAGAAAATTAAATCTTTATTCATAAAATCTGGGGTCTCACAGTAATTGCTGCATAATATCTTTTATATTATTGATTCAATTATTATCACAATATCATCTACATAATATTTTATATTATTAAATCAATAATTGAGACGACAAAGTTATTCATATTATTATTTATAATAATGACAATGTCTAGAAAGTTATGTCAAGGAGAGGTTTGGTCACCTAATTGCGCGCCAATAGGGAGAAATCCTTATCGGAAAGCCCCCCTCTTTCTTGGGAATGATCTGGTTGTTAAATATTGTGAGTTATAATATTAATGATGAATAAGTTCGTGTTGATTAAAGATGAAATTGATATTTCCATTATATTAAAATTATTAGTGTTAGTGGAAATCGACATCTATTTCGATAATAATGGATGTCTGAAGGTTATATTGACCAATCGGGTAATTAATCGGATAAATAAACAATTAATTGATATTAATTCACATGCTTATAACTATTTGTTCACATGTGTGTACTATTGATTCACATGCATGTACTATTAGGGGAGGTGGTGCAAGATTGATAATACTTGCATGACTAAATTAAAAATGGAGGTATAGATGAAGGTACTATACTGTAATTATTTTTTTTCACATGATTTTACTATTGATTCACATGATTGTACTATTGATTCACAAGATGTACTATTAGGGGAGGTGGTGCAATTTTGATAATACTTGGAGAACTAAATTAAAAATGAAGAAAAAGATGAAGGTATTATACTGTAATATTTTGAGCCCCAAAACGTTCAATTATCGAAACTATATTTTCTTATAAATAGAAGCTCATTCTTCTTTCATTCTTACCAATTCACTAAGACTCACAAGAGCAATTATAGAGAGAGAAGCTCTAGAGAGAAAGAAGAAGAGAAGTCTGCTACTTCACTATTCCAGTATCAAGTCTTCTTCTGAGGCAAGGGATATTATTTTTGTTCAGTATTCATAAGAAATAATATTTTCTTCCATACTCTGTAGTATATGAGTAATATTATTTCATCTTGTATTCCTAATTATACCATCATTCTGTTAAAGTATTGCTTCTATACTCCGTGAAATTAGTAGAATATCCTTGAAATTTGCACTTCACCTAGTATCGCTTCACAAAGATATTTTCTGCACATTCTTGTTAAATTTTAAGTTTTTCATGTCGGGGTACTATCTATGAGTACTATTCATTTATACGGTATTATTCACAAAGTACTATTTATAACTACTATTCACGGAGTACTATTCTTGAAGTACTATTCACGGGGTACTATTCACCTGGGAACTATTCACCCGGGGTACTATTCATAACAAAAATTAATTTCTTTTCGGTCCAAATCATTTTTGATATAGTATCATTCTTGAATTTTACTCCACAAAGCAGTATCATGTTGGAAATTTGGACATTATTGAATTCTGGATAAATTAAATTATAAATCTTTAAAAATTTATCATTTGCTTTCTTTTAATTGAATTCTTATATCATTGTCATCATCCTCATGCTTATATTGTGATGAAAGTCATCTTTGGCTAACGTGCATAGATGGACTGTTGATTGGTATGATTATGACAAGGGATCATTCGGTATAATTGTAGTAGCCCCGAATCCGAGCCCCAAATCGCCGCGGATCCGGTATACTATTTCTATCACTATTTGCGGAAGATATAAACATAAATTATTTATACATTAAACTTTACACACTTTTCTCCAAAATCGAGTAACCTTAACTTAATACACAATTCAAAAAATATCTAAAATACAACACATTTATCAAAATACGCTATTACAACTAGCTGCACTTTATATCCCAAGCGGAACTTGGCTTTAATCGTTTCCTGTATCCGAACGCATTCGCCTTATCTGCAATGTTTTATCATGATATAGCAAAGGTGAGCATGAAAGTTGCCCAGCAAGTTTATATACAACAATATAACGATATATCATGATTGAAGAGTATGAATAATGGGCTTGCTATAATTCATCAATGTAATTGAGAACTAGCACGGACAAATTTTTGACTGAACAAGTATTATACATGAACAAACATTTCTGAACCAACTGGTAATAAAGGTGATCAGCCTTTCATACCTGACTTATACATGCAAGATGTACAGAGTACAAATTTTATGGCAATCAGCAATGATTAACCATAAGCTTGAAGGAACTACTCTTATTAGAGTTAAGTAAAAGAAACTTGCCTGAACCGTTGATTACCGCAACGCAATTTATAACGCTTTACCCGAAGACCTAATATTAATAATATAGATCTCCAATAATTAGAATAATATCATCACAGTATAATACTGTTATATTTATATCCACAGAATAACCTAAACACATTACCACATAAGCCTATCAGTCTATACAGCACATAAGACTTAGCATCAAGTCAAACTATGTCAGTCTGACTTGAAACCGACACAATTCTATCATCCCGACGGTCTAGTCGGACAAAAATCGAGTTTAAGTTCAATTAAACTATGTCTAACCACTTAACCATTATCACAAATAACTTCTAATCAGACAAAACATTTTTCCTAGGCTCGTAAAAATTTTCGGATAATTATTACCATTTATCACCATTTTTCAATCATTAAAACCGTATTTAAATAAATTAAATACCACATAATTCCTTAATCATTAATATTCATTTAATATAAAATATTAATGAAAATCATTACATAATATTATAATATAATTATAATATCACAAAGTATTTTTAATACCTTAAAATCTTTTTATATGATTTTTAAACAATTAAATCCATTATCCGATAATTGATATTAATATTAAAATATTAATATTTTTATGCCAAATTATCAAAAGTTACATTTTATAACTTCAAATATTTTTATAACACTTAAATCATTTTTATATGATTTTTAAAACATTAATTATATTTTTTCATAATTTATTTAATATATTTATTAAATAAACTAATTACCATTAATATTGATTAATTAATGAATTTCATCACAAAATATCAAAAGTCATCAAAAATAACTTAAACTATTTTCTAACACCATAAAATATTTTTTCATGATTTTTCATGAATTAAAACCATTTTTAAATAATTTATTTAATATTATAATTAAATAAATAAATACCATTTATATTCCAAAAATATTAAATATTTTCAAAATATACTTAAAATAATTAAAAACTATTTTTCAGACTTTAAATTAATCTTTTAGAATTTATTAAGCATTTTTAATAATTAAAAACTATTTATTTCAATTTTTAATCATTTCCCGGAAAATCAGAAAATAAATTAATTAGAAACCGTCGCTATAGGCCTTTAGCGACACTTGTCTGTCGCCTTTGGTGTTCTTCACTCAAGAACACTGACAGTTTAGCTTAGCAAGGTCATGGTTTGACCGCGATTTTTTTCTAAGTTCTTAAAGTATTCTGGTCTTGCAAATGAGTTAGTGTTGTAGTTTTCGTGTAGTACTACATTTAGAATCAAGGTTCAAATTCATTACACAACATCATAGTAAGATCAGATCTACAGAAAACCTTGTCAGAGGTGTTCTTGAATTTCTGGGCTGCCCAGAAACTCAAACAGTGTTAGGTGACCTACTTTGGATCTTTCTAGCTTGCAATCTGTGTTTGATTTATGTGATCTAATGGTCCACACTTGTAGTAATCATGTCCATGAACAACTATATAACATTATTTCAGTCCACGAACATCACAATCTCCAGATTAATCTTGGTCAAATGTTGTCAGAAAACACATTTTTATTTTTCTGGAATTTCCAGAAAACATGTAAAATTACCGAATGGTCTACTTTGACCATCTTTTACATCCGATCTGTTTGTTATTTGAAGGTTCCAAGGCCAGGGATCTAGAGTCCTTATTACAGGCTACAAGTATGATACCACACAAACATCATAACATTAAAAATGTAACAGATCAAGATGGTTAAAAATCTTGTCAGACGGATATTTTTAATTTCTGGGTTGCCCAGATTTTTGACTGGTCAACCTCGGTCAACTGACTTTGACCGATCATAACTTGCAATCTAGACTTCAAACAACTATAAATCCACTTCCAGATTAAATACCACACATCCAACTGTAGATCTAACACATAAAACATTATAAATCATGAACATAGTAAGATCTACGGCCTCCGACATTACTTGTCAGACCATGTTTTCAAAAATTTTCCAGATTCCTAAACATGCTTGATTCGTGCATCTAAGTGATATGGATCCTTGATCTAACAACCCAGATCACTTATTAACACCCTAATACATAACTTTAAACAATATATCCTAAAATCTAACATCAAATAGTAAAATTTTAAGATTTAGGGTTCTTTACCTCTTTGAGTTTTGATTCTTGAATTCTGTCTTTTGATTTTGATGTTGGCTTGTTATGCACTGATTATGGCTCACCGTCTCTCTCTCTCTCAAAATTTCGAAAATTGAGGAGAGAGAAGTTCTTGGATAAAATGAAAACTCAAGTGCCTTGTTTCTCTCTCCAATCTATATGTATTATTAATGTAATGAGTTGGCTGCACTCTAGATGACTGATATTGCTGTGTTTTATGTCACATGGGGTTGGTAGGGTTTGTTCACCTACCCATTATATGACAAGATTGCAAGTTAGCTCAAATAATTCACCAAAGGGCATAAATGACATTTTCTTTTATTTCTAGAATTGTTCTTTGTTGCAAACCCTTGGGGTTTAGGGTTTGTTAACATTTAGGGTTTAGGTTTTAACCTTTAAATATTTAGCAACTTTAGTTCTAAAATTTTCGAATTAAGGTTTTCGAAATAGAAAAATTAACAGATTTGAAATCGTAATTAGAATTCTCTAATTACACTATAATTTCCTAATCATATATCAATCTTGCTAATTAGGACTAATTTATCCTAATTAAAATTGCTAATTCAGCACTTAGGGTCAAATTTGTATATTAGGTCTCAAAACCACATTTTAGGGTTTTAAATAGAAAAATAATATTTCAATTTTTAGAAATTAGATTTCCTAATTAGATTAGGGTTTCTAATAACTTGACAATTAGGAATTAGGGTTTCCTAACTAACATTGCTAATTTTAGTAATTAAATTCACAATTGAGCATTAAGGTTTCTGACGGAACAATTTGGGTTCCGAAAATTGGAAATTAGGGTTTGCTAATTAATTAACCTTTACCCTAATTAGTACTTAATTAATAGCACTAAAGCATTCAAATTCTCTGTTATATTCCCAGATTAGGGTTTAACTTTATCAGAATCTGAAACTAGAGTTTTCAGATTTGGTATTAGGGTTTTCAAATAATCAATTAAGATTTTATATAATTCATTAGGGTTTTCCCTAATTAATTTAATATTAATGACGTTTAACCTTGTACATGACATTGCATTCCCAATCTAGGGTTTTTAATACCCGAATTAGGGTTTCGGACTTCCGGAACTGAAACTAGGGTTTCCAGAACTGATTTCTAGGGTTTCTTATCAGACGTTAGGGTTTTCTAACAGAACGTTGTCGTTCTTAATATAAACTTAGGGTTTGACACATATATAATTAATCTGGTCAACCCTTGACCATTAACCACATTTAGTACACATACATATTCACATAAACGCTTAATCCTGAACAATTCACCTATATCCTTCACCGAATTTTGAAATCCTCAAAAGTCAATCCCAATAACATCAAACGCATACACTTATTTTCTATCTAGGTCTATTATTTGATCTTAAATCAATCATTTAAGATTTTCATAAATTGTCTAAATTCTCGGGTTGTCACATTCACCATTCCTTCTAAGAATTTCATCCCCGAAATTCACCTTACACCTTACACCGTGCACCTTACACCATTCACACATATTTCACATGCTACCCAATACACCACTCACAAGGGTAAAAATTTTAAAACTGTGCTGAGGAATCGTATAGACTGTTTGTTTTTCATTTTCGCAAAGGTTTTATGGAAATTCATCCGCAAACCATCATTACTTACGGACACAAAGGGTAATTAGCCCGATATGCCCTGTACTGGCCAAGTACTGCTGGTCGGAACAATTTGTTCCTCTTATCCGCCTTAGGCGCACAAAATTTCTTACCTCAGTCTTATTTGATTTCGCAGCAAAACAATTTGGTTTGGGAAATTTCTTTCAATAAAACTTGAAGTTTTTGAAAACATTTTTGAGAATGACGTCATGATGCCGCACTGTATTTACAGTCTGTTGAGGATTTCGTCATTTTGTGACTTTGTTATACTACATCATACTGTAGTGGGCCGACGATCCTTAGATCACATCCAACACCAAGTAATTCTGCATTGATAACTCCACCATTTTTTTTATCATCTCTGCACCAGGTCACATGGTACATAAGTGATACATAAAAACAATTTTTTTTAAAAGGCACATAGTGCGTATTTAGTTTGATGTCAAAAATTGAAGTTTAGCAAAGCTAGGGGTTTAGGAAAACCTAAATCTCCACTAATGATCATATGCTTAACAATCTATCTGTTCCTATTATCCTTAACACTCCATTCACACACAACTATACCTAGTTCATAAAACCACACTTATGCGTTCATAACCTGGCCACAATTATATGAGTTTACGAACTTACCCTAGTCTGACCTTTGGCGTCCGTTCGCTGAGGGGCTCATAAACATTTCATATAACTATGAATCAAGAATATCACATAAGTATGAGTTCTAAGAACTCGTACTTAATCCTATATTCTCTACCTATGACCTATTTATCTGCATATAACAACTAGCGTGACACAACATTTCAATTATTACCAATGCCACCAACTAAGTAGTTTTTACACCAAGTACAATTCCCCGCCCATACAAGGAATCATACAACTCAGTTGCTCACACGAGTCCTCATTGAAATCTCCACCTAATCTTAACCCCCTTTTTTTCCATACGAATTTCATTTAATCCGTATTCATAATCCATAACTCTTTTATGAGTTTTCATAGTACAATTTCATAGTACAACAGATACACAACATCTTGCTGTAGACTTTTCAATCATCAGATTGATTCTTTTCCCATATCATAACCTTTATCAGATCACGGGGTGATCTTATCGTATATATTACGATTTATTTCTATGCCTATGATCGTTTTGTTTTACGATCTCCTATTCCTGCACTTTCAGTCTTTTAGACCTGATCTATTCACCATTACTGTTCACCACTATTACCAGAGTTAGGGAACTCTGTGTCTTTACACTCGCCGAGATTCGTCTTTGAATCTTATCGACACACTAACTCGATTTGAGTTAATACTTAATCCTAATCACTGCGGTTATTGGTCTCAAGTATTCCTATCTAAGCTTCATAACCAACAGCTCTGATACCAACTGTAGTAGCCCCGAATCCGAGCCCCAAATCGCCGCGGATCCGGTATACTATTTCTATCACTATTTGCGGAAGATATAAACATAAATTGTTTATACATTAAACTTTACACACTTTTCCCCAAAATCGAGTTACCTTAACTTAATACACAATTCACAAAATATCTAAAATACAACACATTTATCAAAATACGCTATTACAACTAGCTGCACTTTATATCCCAAGCGGAACTTGGCTTTAATTGTTTCCTGTATCCGAACGCATTCGCCTTATCTGCAATGTTTTATCATGATATAGCAAGGGTGAGCATGAAAGTTGCCCAACAAATTTATATACAACAATATAACGATATATCATGATTGAAGAGTTTGAATAATGGGCTTGCTATAATTCATCAATGTAATTGAGAACTAGCACGAACAAATTTTTGACTGAACAAGTATTATACATGAACAAATTTTTTTCTGAACCGACTGGTAATGAAGGTGATCAGCCTTTCATACCTGACTTATACATGCAAGATGTACAGAGTACAAATTTCAAGCTTGTTATGCACTGATTATGGCTCACCCTCTCTCTCTCTCTCTAAATTTCGAAAATTGAGGAGAGAGAAGTTCTTGGATAAAATGAAAACTCAAGTGCCTTGTTTCTCTCTCTAATCTATATGTATTATTGATGTAATGAGTTGGCTGCACTATAGATGAATGATATTGCTGTGTTTTATGTCACATGGGGTTGGTAGGGTTTGTTCACCTACCCATTATATGACAAGATTGCAAGTTAGCTCAAATAATTCACCAAAGGGCATAAATGACATTTTCTTTTATTTCTAGAATTTTTCTTTGTTGCAAACCGTTAGGGTTTAGGGTTTTTTAACATTTAGGGTTTAGGTTTTAACCCTTAAATATTTAGCAATTTTAATTCTAAAATTTTCGGATTAAGGTTAAAATTAACAAATTTGAAATCGTAATTAGAATTCTCTAATTACACTATAATTTCCTAATCATATATCAATTTTGCTAATTAGGACTAATTTATCCTAATTAAAATTGTTAATTTAGCACTTAGGGTCAAATTTGTATATTAGGTCTCAAAACCACATTTTAGGGTTTTAAATAGAAAAATAATATTTCAATTTTTAGAAATTAGATTTCCTAATTAGATTAGGATTTCTAATAACTTGACAATTAGGAATTAGGGTTTCCTAACTAACATTGCTAATTTTAGCAATTAAATTCACAATTGAGCATTAAGGTTTCTGACAGAACAATTTGGGTTCCAAAAATTGGAAATTAGGGTATGCTAATTAATTAACCTTTACCATAATTAGTACTTAATTAATAGCACTAAAGCATTCAAATTCTCCGTTATATTCCCAGATTAGGGTTTAACTTTATCAGAATCTGAAACTAGGTTTTTCAGATCTGGTATTAGGGTTGTCAAATAATCAATTAAGATTTTATATAATTAATTTAATATTAATGACGTTTAACCTTGTACATGACATTGCATTCCCAATCTAGGATTTTTAATATCCGAATTAGGGTTTCGGACTTCCGGAACTGAAACTAGGGTTTCCAGAACCGATTTCTAGGGTTTCTTATCAGACGTTAGGGTTTTCTAACAGAACGTTGTCGTTCTTAATATAAACTTAGGGTTTGACACATATATAATTAATCTGGTCAACCCTTAACCATTAACCACATTTAGTACACATACATATTCACATAAACACTTAATCCTGAATAATTCACCTATATCCTTCACCGAATTTTGAAATCCTCAAAATTCAATCCCAATAACATCAAACGCATACACTTATTTTCTATCTAGGTCTATTATTTGACCTTAAATCAATCATTTAAGATTTTCATAAATTGTCTAAATTCTCGGGTTTTCACAATAATCATGACCCGTAATGTTATAAATGATGTGGTAAAAGTCCTCATTGGCCCGTAGTGCATTGATGGACAGTTGCTGGTATGATCATGACCATTGGTGAAAACACGAATATCCTTCGCTCGTAGTGCATGGATAATTCGTGGTTGTGATACTATTTATTAAGCTGAGTCTCAGCGATAAAATTGTTGATAAACTTTTTAAATCATAGAAGATAGTAGATATTATGCTCTACTTGACTCTTCTAATAAATTGCTTGTTCCACTGCAGTTAAACTTGATGTTTATTGTATTTTATCAGTTTAACACTGTTGAAGGCTAACGATAATTTATTCTGCATTATCTTAGTCATAATATTTCTTATTGGGCTAGTTGAGCACACCCTTTGTTTTCATTGTTCTCTTCAGAAAATGAGAATATAGTTGGGACTAGTCAGGGAACGGAGTGACGGTCCAGATGTTTGCGTTAGTAGTCCTCACTATTCAGTGAAATAGTATGATAATAATTGTAATGAGGACTTTATTTGAGTTTGGATACTCTCTACGAGACATTATCTGTGTTGAAACTCTCATCTACGTTTTGTCATACTGTATAAAACAAGTTTGTATTTAAATTCTGTATCATGTATTTGGCGACTCAAGATGGGTGATGTATACCTATTTTGGGGGTGTCACAATTGGCATCAAAGCTTAGGGATATGATCTCTGGCTAAGATGTGAGACAAAAACTAGGAGGGGAGAGACGGGGAATTCCTTCGCTAGTATGACCTACCTAAGTTTATTTGGTATTTAATTTGTTCGGTCAGAGTATAGGGATAATATATGACATGTCAATTAACCCTTGTTTTGTGGCAGTATTTGAAAATGGCATCCAAAAATTTTGAGATAAGCAATGAAGCACATGAGACCGTTGAGTCACCAACGATCAATACCCAGGATAATGTGCATCAGGATGGCAATAATCCTCAAGAAAACAACAACGCGGACCAAATGATGAACGATAGAATATTCAGAGGCTTTATGCAATTTATGCAACATTAGGCGAGAACGACTCCGGTTCAAAATACAGGTGTAAACACTAGCAACTCTCAGACGGTCACCGCTAAACAGTTCAAGGAGCTGGGACCACTAGAGTTTATTGGAGAGCCAAAACCACTTAAGGCGGAGACGTGGATAAAGCAGATCACCAAGATATTTGATGTATTGGGATGCTCCGAGTAGCACAAGGTTCCCTTTGCCACCTTTATGTTGCGAGGAGAGGCAGATTATTGGTGGGAATCTGTAAAGTGTACTCAACCTGCCGCACTGAAGATGTCTTGGGAAAAATTCCAAGAACTGTTCAACGACAAGTAATTTCCCGAAAGTATTCGTCACATGATAAAGGTAGAGTTCATCAAGCTGGAGTAGAACAATATGACCGTGTCACAGTACAAAGCTAAGTTTACCGAGTTGTCCCGGTTTGCATCCCACTTGGTTGATAATGAGGAGAGAATGACGCGGATATTTCTAAGAGGTTTGAAACCCGAGATACGTCAATACTTAATTTCTCACAAACTGTGTTTGTATTCAGATGTTGTAAATAGGGCTCAGTTATTGGAGCGCGATAACAAGTCAACCCAACCAAAAGAGAGCAACTGACAAAATGATAATACCAATGGTAGCAGTCATCAGTGACAACAAACGTGGAGGGAATCAACATGCCAAAAATGGTAACTACTTCGGTGGTAATCATGGCCAAGATAATAGAAGTGGAAATTTCAAGAAAAGGAGATTCAACAATGATGGAAAGACGTCATCACCAGCACCTGTTGTTAAGGAAGGGGAACGACAGCCAATCGTATGTTACAAATGCGGAGGGGAGGGACATATCAGTCCAAACTGTACGCAGCAATCCAAAGCGTGTTATAATTGCGAAAGTGAAGGTCACCTTGCCCGATTTTGTCATGCACCGAAGTCAAGTCCAGCTGTAATGGAGGCATCAAAGGCCGTCCCATACAAGATGTAACGCCCGAGAAAATCGTATTTTTAGGAGAATTAAAATTTTATTTAATTATGTGGATTAAATGAATTTAATTGATTATTTATGGGAGTAAGCTAGTTGAAGGTCGTTCTATGACCTAAACATATCAGAACGTCGTAGTATTTTGTCTACGTGGTAGAATTAAAGTGTTTGAATTTCCAAGACGAAAATGAAAGCTTTCCAAAAAACTTTCTACAAAATACTATTCACGCATTTCTGCTCGGAAATTATTTTTGAACTTCCGAGAAATACGTAACGATATAATATCAAGGTGAGATGGAATATCCAATAATATTTTAGTTATAGAAAACGTAATATTTCGACTGTGGACTTAATTTGAGAACGTTAGTAAAATCAAGCGTTAAGAAGTTAGGGTAATGATTGTATGATACGTAGGTATTGTGCGAGGTAGAGTATACGAGTACGATATGAAGTATTATATGAGTGTGTATGAAAGATGGTATGTCGTATATGTTGACTAAGTATACAAATTAGAATACGGGATTAATACGTATATAATACGTTCTAAGGCTTTAAGCCATATGTAATTATAATTGTAGGATTATGTAGTAAGTGTATAGTTTAATTGGGATTGGGTTAAGCCCAATGTGAAATAATGTTAAAACCAAATATTGGTTATTGTAAAGTCCAAAATGAATTAATGAACAAGCCCAAGTATTGTTTTATTGCAAGCCCAATGAATAAGTTAAGATCAATTAAGTTAAAGGCCAAAAATAAGTAACCAATGGGTTATGGAATGGTTTAAACCCATGGGGCAACCCATGGATGATCCAAAGTAGGGAGCAAGCAAACTTAAAGGCTAAGTAAGTGTGGTAACCAAGCAAACTTAATGACAAAGTAAACTTAATACTTAAGTGTTGTGATGGCCAAGTAAATAAGGTGGGGAGCAAGTTAACTTAATGCCTAAGTAAGGAATAGTAAGGAGGTGGAAGGGCCTAAAAGACTAAACTACCCTAACCTTAGAAATCCTATAAATAGCAAGCTTTGTTTTCATTTGTTGTGGTTAGATTTTCCACCAATAACTTATAGCTTATTGGCTTGAGAGAAAAAGCAAGAAAAGTAGGAGTTAGTCTTTCTTAAATCTCAGAAGCAAGAAGGAAGAACAAAGCTTAAACCAAGTGATCTTCAAGGGTAAGGCCTAAGCCATGATTCTCTTTTCTTTCATTGATTAGAGAAGTGGGTAGTGGTAGAACATGTATGCTAAGGCATGATAATAATGATTAATAAATGGACTTAAGCCGTAATAAGTCATGAATAAGTCATTTATACTTATATAAGTTATGAACTAAGAGGAACTTGTAAGAACTTGTAACGCATTTACATTAATGGAATTGGTATGATAAGATGGAGCAAGAATAATGGTTAGAAGTCATGAACTATTATAAGTTACGAATAATAAAAATGTAAGTAGAGTATACTTTCATAAATTACAAACTCACAAAGAACAAGTAATAACTTATTATGATATAAGTTAATGACGTATGCATATTAAGAAGTTAGTAAGATGGAATGAATCCATTTGAAACGGTTTAAAAATACCAAGTAACGAAGTTTTTGCGGAATTTACACGATTAGACGATAATCGTCGAATTCGTGAAATTCTCGGAATGGAAGTCGAATTTTGATATTGAACTCGAAAACGTTGGATTTAGATCGAGAAAATTCGTAATTAGCATTATAGAGTTACGGACTCAAAAATGGCCGGATTCCGACTTAGAACGAAGAAACGAGCGTTGAACGTACATGAACGTTTATCATTTTTGTTAAAAATAGACTAATAGGTGAATTTTTAGCAAACGAAACCGAATAGATAAAATTCTTGCATGAACATGTAGAGTATGTGATTTGTTAACTGTAGGCTCTTGAACGAGCCAATTCGGACTTATAACGAAGAAGTTACGAGTCCGAGAATCTCACAAATTAAAAAATCTGTCAAAGTTTTCTGGTGCATAGGGCTGGCGCCGCGCCCACGCCGCAGCGCCGAGCTTGGCCGAGCAAAGCCATAACCTACTAGAGAGTGGCGCCGCAGCGCGACCATAAAAAAGGAGACTCGCGCCGCAGCGCCGAGTCCGGTCTCCAAGCCCTAATGAGTGACACCGCAGCGCGACATAACATAGGAACACTGGCGCCGCAGCGCCAACCTTAAAAATTAGATAGTAAATAATGTTTACATGTTAAGCATGAATAGTAAATGATTAACACTTAACTAATGAACTTAAGTCATGATTAAACCTTAAGTATGATCACTTAGAGTTCAAGAAAGTTAATTGCAAGTGAACGTAAGAATGACGTAACGGAAAGCCGGAACCAATAACAAAAAATCTAATATGTAGTTAGATTGAGAAGAAGGGTAAGATTCTTTAGAAACTATGTATAACTACTAATGATCTAATGTGATATGTGATGTTATCATCTACTGTAGAGACTTTAAAGACTTAAAGTGCGCATGTTATATCTGTAAGCAGACACTGAAGGCAAGTTTTTCTAAACGCTTGTCTAACTTTCGTGTTAGCCAGGTTTTCAAATGATTTAAGTTATCAGATGCATGTATGGTTATAAAGAAAGAGTCGATGCCAATTTTAACTCGGCTAGACTAATCTTGATAGAGTGATTGATTTATTTACAAGTCTTTCAATATAGAATTGCTAACGCTATCCTACGCCAATTGTTTGGTACGGATTCAAGGTAAGCCTAAATATGAATAAACAAATATATTTTCATCGAGTATTCGATGGGCACGTGAGGTTACCACAACTTAAATGTACACACGTTTAATGGATGTAGTGTTGATCAACATATAATACTATAGGTTGATCACCTAGAAGTGCTCGTAAGCTATGCCGGACTTACAAACTTCATGTCGGGTTTTCCTTTTCAAAGAAATTGTGAAACGCTCATGGTCTTGGACCAGAATTGATGTTTTACTGAATATTGTCATTGTAAAATGTTTTGAAGGAAAAGAAATGCTATTTTTAATTATTGATAGTACTTCATAACTATTATCCAGTTATTGAAGGAGGAGATCTAAGTGATAATTGTGATTCCAGTCAGAAGGAGATATGCAAGGCTGCCTTCAAATGAACCTAAAGTAAAAGGAATCACATCTATCCGGGAAGACATCATCAACTATGGGGGAGCAGTGATCTGTTAAGAAACAACATCAATGAGTTATACTATGAAGGATTGTACCAGCTACAGAGTCCCAAAAATTTGTGGCTGATGAACCAAATGAAGATCCATAGTCAGTAGGAACGTCTCAAAATGTACTACTGATAACCTATCAGCCACCCAACCTAATATCGTGGAGTACCTGTGATCAATCATCCGATCGTAGTGTAAGAGTAGTAGGACACCACGATTATAACAAATGCAATTGTCTAAAGTTGGTAGAGGGACCTCCCCGTCAGAAAAAATCGAATGAGATATCATTACAAATCCCTTCTAAAGTATTTCATCTGGAAAGCGCCTCAGGGACAAACCTGACCCTTAGCTCACTCTAAGAGATTGGCCCTTCCTGAGCTACCTTGACCCAGAAGGAATGCTTAGTAAAGTTCATCTCAAGGACCAAGTCACTCAATGATCGTAGAGTCAAGGTTGAAGAGAACTCCACGATCGTAGTACAACCTCAGAAATCGTAGAAGCAGACTCGACGATCTCATTCCTACTAGAGGACACTCCAGTTCACAAGGAGCTTGGAAAATGGGAAAATTACTCAACCATTCAGACTATGAGGAGATAAGTTCGAATATATCAGTGATCAAGCTCTGCTGCATCAAGATGAGGATCAATGTCAAAACCATCCACTGCAGCATCTCTCAAAAGTTGATCGTTGAGTCAACAAAGGAAAACGTAGAGTCCATAGCAGCTCTACCATGATATTCAATGAACCAAAAAGGTCAACGGTCAATCCATGTCAATTAAATGGCTATTCTCCTAAAGGAAATATCCAACTAAAAAGTTATAGGGAGTTACAGCTCATTACTGGACTTCGTGCAACCAATGGTTGGTTGACACATCACTGATTATACAGAGTTAGAAGGAATTGTCATTAAGACAAATTCGAAATCTGTAAACAGTTATCAGAAACCATCGAACCTTTCTCCCTCCCATTTTTTAAACCCTAGAATCCTCTCAAAAGCCAAAATCAGTTAACCTTCCAGAGTCTTCCCCAAATCACAATCAATCATCTCTCAAAAACCCCTCTGAATCAAATACCCATACTCCTCGAACTACTTAAATGGAAAACTGACGAGTAATCACTGGCATTCAGCTTGGAACCAAGACGTTTTAAAAATTCGAAAAGAAGTTCAGAGACATTCTCGATCTTGTGAAGAAAGCCGAATTCTCAGAATGTCTTGATGCTAGCACTCGAGCATATACTAAACTGGTCAAGAAATTCTTCTCAAATGCATCCATAAATGCCGGAACCCTCTCAACCAAGGTTAAAGGTCAGTCTCTTAAGCTAAAATCATCTGATAAAAATCAATGCTTAGGTTTCCCTGACCTAGGACTGAGAAACCTTGATGAGATCAACACTGAGCAAGCTAAAGAGATTATGGGGTACCAAAGAAACCCCAGTCTAAAGGATATGAAGAAGAAGGAGTTCCCTGAGGAATTCAAGTTCCTTGCTAAAATAGTAGGGAAATGCATACTATGCAAGGACACTGCACACGACACAGTGCTTGATTAACAACTAAAGATTATGTCTGCAATAGTTTAAAGAAGACAAATCAAATTTGGAGATATCTTGCTAGATAAAATTTCCAAATGGCTGGAAAAGGCTGAGATGAAGAAATCTACAGATAAACCCTTGACTAAGGTCTTTCATGGAAGACTACTGAGCATTGTAATAAAGAAGAAGCTAGGAGGAAGAATCAAGGATGATGAGGGAGAACCTTTGAATGTTCACAAGGTAATGTCTCCACAACTATTTGTGAACTGGAAGAAGAACCCAAAGAAGAACAGAAGGCTGACAACTGGGAGAAGTAACAAGACCTCTATAAAGAAAAGGAAGACAGAAGAGGTAGAAACCTCTGAGTCTGATGAATCTGTACCAGCAGCAACCACACCAGCCAAGAAGAGATCTAGGGGTGTGAAGAAAACTAAGGCCCCACCAAGAAGTCTCTCCATTAAAGACAAGGATAAAGAAGAAAAAGTCATGACTGCAGAAACCACCAAGAGGTGAAGCAACAGACTGCTTCAAGGGCCATCACAAAAGAAAGCTAAGGTGGTAAACAAACCAGCCTCAGTTTCCCAAAACAGTACATCTAATGAGGAGGAGGATGTAGAATCAGAAGAAGAAAAGGCAACTGACAATCTCAAGGCTGAGTCCTCACCAACCAAATCCAGCAATAAAGGTGAAGCTGGATTAATAAACGAAAATACAACATCTGCTGATGAAGAAGAGTACTCAAGCCCTGTGGCTAATCCTCAGAGCATTCACTCTGCTGACGAAGAAGAGATTCAAGATGACCCAACTACATCCCCAAATGCAACTGCCCCAACAAGCCCAAATGATGGGTCAAATAATGATGTTTCAAGAGAAGAAGAACGTGTCCCTTCCAATCCTAAAAGCCACCATGATGGCTCAAAAGGTGATAAGTCCAAAGAAGAAGGGTCTGCCCCTGCCCTTGCTGAACCCCAAGGAAGCTCATCTGATGAACCAAAAGCTTCTGAGTCTGAAGAAGAAGAAGTGTCTGACTCTCCCAAAACTGAACCTCCAAGAAGAAGGAAGAGCTACAGACTACAAGCCAAATTTGCCTCCAAAAGGAGAAGCGATCACTCCAATGCTATCGTTGAACTAAGTGATGATGAGTCTGTATCAAAGGATGAAAGTGCTGAAGATGGAACCAGTGGTGAAAAAGATGAATCAGAAGAAGATCTTGCTGAAGAAGGTTCTAAAAATGAAATGCAACAAAAAGGATTCACTGTTGGAAATGATCAAGATGGTTCAGGCTCTGAAAGAAAAGAAATGAAGAATGAGTCCAATTCTGAAAATCAGGAATCAGAGGAACCAGAACTCTATCCTGTCCTCTCTCCAGCAAAATTCACTAGGAGAATAGTGGTAAAAGTCTCGAATGAACCACCAGAAGCTCCACCAGAAAGATGGGTGAACTATGGAGATGAGCAGCTCAAGGTGGTAAGAATGACTACCTTTGATATAGCTAAAAACTGGATTAACATGGAGCTAGACTGCACGACCATTCTCTATAATCCTGATGACTTACTAATGAGATGGTTCTTCCAATGGATGCCATGGCTAAAAGCCCATACTGAAAGAGATGGAAGCTACTTCAGCTGGTGCTGCTCTCATTTTCCAAGCATGAAGCTGGTGGCTCAGAACTTCCTAAGGGTAAAGAGTTTTCCTACAAAGATGATCACAAACCAGCCCCACTTCATAGTCTATCGTCATGCTGGAAATCACTATATCCCTTACGATCGTTGAGTTGACTCCGAAGGAAAAAAGGATCATGACCAAGGAGATGATCGAAGACTCTGTTCACTCTACTGTTAATGGTGTTCAAGGTCAAAAACAGAAACCTCCATCAGCTCAAGCACGGCTATCTGTGTGATAACCCGGGAATTCGAATAATTAAAATTTTACAAATATTTTTTTTTATTTTAATATTAATATTGATTATCAATTCTGTGACAAGTATCTGTGATATTAGTCTTGAGAAGGTCAATTTGTGTATTGACTAATAAATTTAGAGTAGGGTTGTGCTTAACAAGCTTTAGAAACCATAACCCTAATTTCTAGATAGGTATTCGATAGAAAATATAATTAAAAGAATTATATTGATAAGTACGTGTTCGTACCGTATAGAGATTTTTATCAAATGAATGATCGGGTAGGGTAAAATATTAGTAAACCCTAATAAGGGATTAGAAACCCTGATCTCTGGATTAGAAACATTAACTTACCGTTAGTAACCCTAAACGAATGTCGGGAAACCCTAATTTCATATTCGGGAATCCTAAATCCTAATTAGGAAACCCTAATCCTAATTAGCAAGCCTAAAGTGATTAGTATGTGTTAATATAATTAGAAAACCCTAATTATACTTTAGAAATATTAATTTATATTTAAAACCCTAATTATATTTTTGAAATTCTTAATTTTCTATTTTTAAACCCTAATTAGAAAATTCTAGAATTGAATTTTTTAAAACCTAAGGGTTAGAACCTTAGGGTTAAACCCTCAGGGTTAAACCCTAAGGGTTTGGACATTTGAGCCAGTTATCTATTTTGCCATTAAATTTAGAAGGAAAATGACAAAAATATCCTTTATTTTAAAATAATCTAGTAAAAGAGATGTGGTTAAAACTGTTGCCACGCCTCTTGCATTATTACCAAACACTTATTACTAGCCATGTGAAGCCACATCACAACCATTTTAACCACAAGAATCAAAAATGGGTGATTAAAGAAAGAGAAAATCAAAAACATAAGTCATTTATGTTTTTACACTTAGCCAAACTTCTCTCTCTCCATAGCCACGAAATTTTTTAAATGTTTCAGTCACTAACCAAACATTTCAAACACCTAGATCAGATTGGTGAGGCAAGATCAAGGATTTGATAATATAAGGTATAAACCCTATGTGAGACCCCAAATTTTATGAATAAAGATTTAAATTTCTCAAAATATTTTTTTAAATATTATGGTGTGGATTTGATATAATGTTATAGTTGTGGGTAATATTTATAAATATTACAAAGTATGCAAGTTGATATAAAATATTTGTTTGGTCGGGGAATATTCTTTTTGTCGGGGAATATCCATACGACGGAACAATCATTAGTGGACCCCACAACAGAAGTATTGTCGTAGTTAGAAAATGACAGAATTATCTTTTTATAAAAATAACGGCGAAAGTGTTACCGTTAAAACTGTTGAACTACCCAGTAGTAAAAGTACAGTAATATGTGTGGTTGCATAGTAGCACACGGTATTGATTATTGATGCTTACGTAAGAAGTCACTCAATTATACTCAATTATTGCTACAGTAATTGCTGCATCATATCTCTCATATTATTGATTCAATTATTATCACAATATCATCTGTATAATATGTTATATTATTAAATCAATAATTGAGATGGAAAATTTATTCATATTATTATTTGCAATATTGACAATGTCTAGAAGTTCTGTTAAGGAGAGGTTTGGTCACCTAATTGCGCGCCAATAAGGAAAAATCCTTATCGGAAAGCCCCCTATTTCCTGGGAACGACCTGGTTGTTAAATATTGTGAGTTATAATATTAATGATAAATAAGTTCGTGTCGATTAAAGATAAAATTGATTGTTCCATTGTGTTGAGATTATTTGTGTTAGTGGAAATCGACATTTGTTTCGATAATAATTGATGTCTGGGGGTTGTATTGTTCAATCGGGTATTCGGGGCACTTTTCGTGTCTGAGTACTATTCACGAATTACTATTCACAGGTTACTATTCACCTGATTACTATTCACTCTAGTATTGTTCACTCGGGTATTTGGGACACTTTTCGTGTTAGGATACTATTCACGGTGTACTATTCCTGAAGTACTATTCACCCAAAAAATATAATTCTTTTCGGTCTAAATCATTTTTGGGGACAATATTATTCCCTGAGGAGATGTGATAATTTTTCAGACCTTTGGTTGAAGTTATAATATTAAATCAATATGGATCGTTGGTTGAAGATATAATAGTAAATCAATATGTACTGATGGTGGAAAGTTATAATAGTAAATCAATATGGATCGCTAGTTTAAAGTTTTAATAGTAAATTAGTATGGACCGTTGCTTTAAGTTTTAATAGTAAATCAATATGGATGGTTCGTTCAAAAGTAAATCAATCTGGACCGTTCATGAATTAGTTACTATTCAGTCCATTCTCCTATAAATAGAAGCTCATTCCTTCATTATTTCTTACGAATTCACTGAAACTCTAGAGAGAGAAACTATAGAGAGAAAGAAGAAAAGTATTATGCTACTTCACTACTCTAGTATTCAGTTTTTCTAAGGTAAGGGATATTATTTGTTGTACTTGTAAGGGGTATTATTCTTTCATATTCATGAAGAGAACTATTTTTCTTTCAATACTCGTAAGGGGTATTATTTCTTTCGTATTCATGAAGAGAGCATCTGTTATTCCATTCTTTATTATTATGTTGGAATAACATGTCTATGCGAAGTACCGCATACATGGTGAAATTCTTCTGTTATTCCATTCTTATTATTCTTTTGGAATAACCTGTTTATGCGAAGTACCGCATACATGGTGAAATTCTTCTAATATTACGTTCTTTATTATTCTGTCGGAATATCCTGTCTGTGCATTTACGCCGGACCTGGTTACATTATTTATTATTCTGTCGGAATATCCTGTCTGTGCGTTTACGCCGGACCTGGTTCCATTATTTATTATTCTGTCAGAATATCTTGTCTGTGCTTTTATATCGGACCTGGTTCCATTATTTATTATTTTATTGGGAATAACCTCTCTGTGCAGTCTATCTGTGACACCCCCAAATCTCGGTACTTCATTATCTCAAAATTTGGTGTTCACGTAATCAAAACATTCATTTAAAACTACCCAATTATAAATAAAATTGAATAATAAACCTGCCCATACAGGAATTACATAAAATAATATCTCCCAGGTTATCTTACCTTCACAAACAATCATTCATGCGAAAAATTTAATTAACTTCATTACAATCTTTAAACCAAAGTCTGATAATAAAACTATCAAAACTATTACAAGTCTTCAGTACTTGTTTATCTTTCCCTTTCCTTTATTGGTGCTAGGTACGTCACCCTTTCCATCTTTAGTTGTAAGGATTTTACAGGCAAGAGTGAGCAAACAAGGCTCACTTGAAATAACAATGAATAACTTTTACATTCTCAGACCATTCAGGGGCTCAATATAACTGAACAATAGATTCTATTAACATCTTAAACATTCCTTGCCCATTCAGGGGCTCAATAGAACTAAATAATAAGTCCTATTAACATCTTAACATCCCTTGCCCATTCAGGGACTCAATAGAACTGAACAATGAGTTCTATTAACAATTTAAACATTCGTTGAGGGTCTAATGACCACGAACCTTGTCCACAGTTATAAGTAATCTTTCAACTTAAACTTTTACAGTCATACGACCATAATGACTTTAAGGTACTTAGGGGGATCAACCCTTCGTACATGTATTGTATACAAACATTTCAGCGCAAAGTACAAAACTAAGCGTAACGCCTATAAATAGGGTTGTTCATCTCAGTATTTTGAGTACAAGTCCGCCCCAAAGATAGTTTGGTTTGGATACACTTCAAGGTAATTTGGAGTTCAACGGACATCAACTAAGGATTAGTTGAATAAAAGATAATAACACTATGTTATTGAATAATCATAACAGAATAAACATTTCGTTCTAAGTTCATACTTTAGGGATAATCTAATAGCATAACTATTGAATAACACATCATACCTTGCTTTGAACAACATTAAGCTAAGGTTACATATTAGAATTTAATATCAAGCATGCACAACAAATAATAACTTGAACAATAAACTGATACAATAGAATAACGATACTTGTATGCTAATATAACAAGTTTAGAGTTAGGAAAAACTTGCATAATCATAATAACTATCTCAACGAAAGTGTGGAGATGGGAAACTTGTATCATCGTGAATAACTGGATACAATTAAGTTGCTTAATGGAAATATTTTACTCAATAAAGTATAGCATATGAAATTAGCATTACGAAGCTTTAGGATTAGAAAACTTGTATAAACACATATAACTCAACGAGAGTATGGAGTTAGAGAACTTGCTTAATGTAAAAAGATAGGTTTAAAAACTTGCCTTGCGCGTAGATTAAACCGTTATAATCCAAATCACAATTATCCTATATACATGTGTTAACATGACATAATCAGTCAGTAACAACATACTATATCTCCACATCACGTATGCTTTGATTATAAATTGCATTATCAAATTCTATCCATTAAAACTAATAACAACATTTGTTAATTAGTAATTCTATGTTCACTCATAGTATTAATATACTATAAAACTAGAAATACATACTCAATATTTATCATATAACATTTCATTAAAATATCAGACTTTTGTGCAAGACAAAAAGTCATTTCTGAGCATTCTGCTAAGTAGCGCCGAGGCGCCACAATTTGAACTGTGGGCCGCGCTGCGGCGCTGACATGGTGCTCCAGTGCGAGACTTATACAGGGACTCGGCGCTGCGGCGTGAAGTCCGGCGCTCCAGCGCTGACTTCGACGCTGTGGCACAAAGTCTGGCTAAGGCGCTGAGTTTGGCGCTAAGGCGCGAAACTTGACGCTGGAGCGTGAATTTTGACGCTGGGGTGCCGAAACTCACATAAACCAGAGCGAAGAACAGAGCCAAAGCTACTGTCTTAAATCTTAACAATGATTCACCCAAAATAACATGTATAACCAATATAAATTACACATAATTGCTAACAATCATCCATATACCAATTACAAACCACTAATTAACGATATCATAGACTAATTCTTTGAAAACACTGTGTTTTAAAAATTAAACTCCGTTGATGAAATATCAATTTACAGTGAACGTAATTTATACTGTTATGAACCAATTTTGATTCCTTTGACATACAAGTATACCAATATATATCCCAATTAACATGTATAGTCTCATTTCTCAGTTAGCATACAAATATATATATATATATATAACCTTTGATAAATTCTACACTCAAGTTCGTACTCACATGTTTCCACTGTAAAACAATTTCGTAAATACGTAATTTAGCATACCATCATATTTATATATTAAGCATACAATTATATACAAATATATATATATGCTAGTATATGAATTACCAACTCATAGTTTACAAGAATTTTGTAAAAACTTATACACAGTGAAGTTGAAGAACACAAACTATCAGTAAGTATATAGCGTGAAACATATATGATTACATACACATAAATTAAGGTTATAAGTACCTACCTTTTTGTTGATTTTTAAAAAAACTTTGTTGTTCACTGATAATGATAATCTCAGAGCTTTCCTCTCTCTGTCTCTCTCTCAACTATCTCAGACAACTTCAAATTTTGATTAAGCTTAAGCCAAAATAGCATATATGTAATATTAACTAAAAACCAACGCTTACTTTTAAAACGTATAAAACTGACGCCAACTAATGATCGTATTAATTTAGCAGTTACCCAAAATAATATATATTATATATATTTTATTTATTTAATTAATAATTTAAATTCAAAAGAAATCCAAAAGCCATAAAGCTTTGTTTGGCAAACCATTTAAAATTAAATGATTAATACTTAAACCTTGTTTGGCAAAACTAAATTAAAATTTACTTTAATTTATTTTAATAACTCTTTATTGCATAGTTATTTATCGCATAGTTATTTTTTTACGTAATAACAATTTATTAAATAAATCACTTAATAAAATAACTCAATCCACATAACACATTAATTATTTAACAAATAAATAATTAACTAAAACATCTCAATTAAATTGAACAATTACTTATTCAATAATAAACACGTCCAATAAATATTTATATAAATCAATAAATATTTATAACTTACATTTAAAAATCTGGAATGTTACATCATTCCCCTCTTAAAAGGATTTTGTCCTCAAAATCACAACTCAAACAACACATTCGTTACATTATTCTTCCCTACTTATAAAGATCATGTCCCCATAATTGAAGACACAGATTAAACAAATAACTCAGGTTACTCTTTCATCATTTTCTCTTCGAGTTCCCACGTTGCTTCTTCAGCATTGTGGTTTCTCCATATCACCTTCACAGAAGGTATCACTTTATTCCTGAGCACTTGTTCTTCCCTGTCGACTATCTGGATAGGAACCTCTTCATATGACAAATCTTTCTCGAACTGCAATGGTTCGTACTGGATCACATGATTGTAATAGGGTTTATATGTTTGTAACACCGAAATATGAAAAACATTGTGAATGTTTTCCAACTCTGGAGGTAGAGCTACCTCGTAAGTTACCTCTCCAACTTTTCGCAGCACTTCAAAGGGTCCAATAAATCTCAGGCTTAGTTTTCCCTTCTTACCGAAACGAATTTTCCCCTTCCAAGGAGAAACTTTTAGGAATACATAGCTTCCTACGTCAAATGCACGATCTTGCCTGTGTTGATCAGCATACTTCTTCTGTTGGTCTTGAGATGCTACCAATCTTGTCCTGATGAGTTTGATAACCTCAGCAGTTTGTTGCACTAGTTCTGGTCCTAGCAGTTGACGTTCACCAACTTCATCCCAGCACAGTGGGGTTCTGCACTTTCTGCCGTATAACGCTTCGTAAGGCGGCATGCCGATGCTCGCGTAATAACTATTATTGTAGGTGAATTCCACCAACGGTAATTATTCTTCCCAACTTCCTTTGAAATCCATTACGCATGATCTCAGCATATCTTCCAATGTCTGGATCGTTCGTTCTCTTTGGCCATCTGTTTGTGGATGATAAGCCGTACTCATTCACAATTGAGTTCCCATGCATTCTTGTAGTCTCTTCCAGAAATTTGAAGTGAATTGCGGGTCTCTATCGAACACAATTGACATTGGCACTCCATGTCTCAAAACGATCTCTTTGATGTATAATCTTGCCAACTGATCAAGATTGAACCTAATCTTTAGTGGTAAAAAGTGGCTGATTTTGTCAGTCTGTCCACTATCACCCAAATTGCATCGCATCCTCTTTGAGTAGTTGGAAGACCCACCACAAAATCCATCGTGATGTGTTACCATTTCCATTCCGGTATTTCCAACGGTTGAAGTAATCCGTTGGGTCTTCGATGTTCGGATTTTAGTCTTTGACATGTCAAACATTTAGCCACGCATTCTGCAACATCGCTTTTAATATTCGGCCACCAAAAATGTCGACGTAAATCTTGATACATCTTCGTGCTTCCTGGATGATTCGAATATCTTGAGCTATAAGCTTCGATCAAGATTTCATTTTTCAGTTCTGGTGTTGCTGGAACCAAGATTCTTCCCTCGTACCGTAGTAATCCTTCGGTATCGACCTTGTATTTCGTATCGCTACCATCACCCACATTCTCTTTTATCTTTCCACATTCTTCATCTTGTAACTGAGCGTTTTTCACCTTATCCAGTAAAGTTGGACCTGCTTCTAACTGAAATAGTCATTCGTCGGATTCCTGTGGAAATTTGATTTCCAGCTCTAACTTTGTCATTGCTAAAATGAGCTCTTCCTGAGTTGTTATCAACATCAACTTCTCCCGACCTTTCCTGGTCAACGCATCTGCAACCACATTTGCTTTGCCTGGATGATAAAAGATCTCATAATCGTAATCCTTTATCAATTCCATCCATCTTCTTTGACGCATGTTCAGGTCCTTCTGAGTGAAAATATACTTCAGTCTTTTGTTTTCTGTGTAGATCTCACATTTCTCTCCATACAGATAGTGTCTCCATATCTTGAGAGAAAATACTACTGCAGCCAATTCTAAATCATGAGTCGGATAACCTTTCTCATAATCCTTCAGTTGTCTTGATGCATAGGCAATAACTTTGCCGTTTTTCATAAGAACACAACCCAATCCTTTGTGTGAGGCATCACTATACACCACAAAATTTTCTATATTATCCGGTAGGGTTAACACAGGTGCCATACTTAGCTTCTTCTTCAAATCATGGAAGCACTCTTCACACTTCTCCGTCTAAACGAATTTCACAGCCTTCCATGTCAAATTTGTTAACGAAGTGGCTATCTTGGAAAAACCTTGTATAAATCTTCTATAATAACCGGCCAGTCCCAAGAAACTCCTTACCTCCGAAGGTGTCCTTGGTTGTTTCCAATTTATTACGGCTTCCACTTTCGATGGATCCACTGAAATACCATCTTTGTCAATCACATGACCCAAAAATTGTACACGATCGAGCCAAAACTCACACTTAGAGAATTTTGCGTACAACTTTTCTTTTCTTAGTGTCTCCAATGTCAGACGTAAATGTTCCACGTGTTCTTTTTGAGTTTTGGAATACACCAGAATGTCATCGATGAATACCACTACAAACTTGTCTAAGAATGGTTTAAATACCCTGTTCATCAAATCCATGAACGCGGCAGGGGCATTTATTAAACCAAAAGACATCACCAAAAACTCGTAATGCCCGTACCGAGTTCTGAATGCCGTTCTAGGTATATCCTCCTTTTTTACCGTCAATTGGTGATACCTACTTCTCAAATCAATTTTCGAGAAATACTTAGCACCCTTCAACTGATCAAACAAGTCATCTATTCTAGGTAACGAATACCTATTCTTAATAGTGACCTTGTTTAACTCCCTATAATCAATGCAAAAACGCATTGATCCATCCTTCTTCTTAACGAATAAAACTGGCGCTCCCCACGGAGATACACTTGGTTGAATATACTTCTTGTCTAGCAGTTCTTGCAGTTGCACCATCAGTTCCTTCATTTTTACCTGAGCCATTCTATACGGGGCCTTCGATATCTGTGTAGTTCCTGGCGCTAAGTCGATTACGAACTCAATCTCTCTATCAGGTGGAAGTCCTGGCAAATCTTCCAGAAATACATCTACGAATTCTCTAACCACTGGTATATCTCCTCCAGTTTCACACCCTTCTTCTGAGTATCGGCTATGTAAGCCAAATAACCCACACAGGCTTTACTTAACAACTTCTTGGCCTGCATAATCGTCAGACATTTCATTTGTCTAGGCGATTTGCTACCATGGAAAACTACATTTGGCGGAGTCATATGGTTTACACACTTCTTGTGACAATCAATTACCGCTCCATATTTGAACAGCCAATCCATTCCCAAAATTACATCAAATTCCCTGAGTCTAATCAGAATTAAATCTACCATCAGGATATTCCCTTTAATGTTCACTTTACAGTTCTTGTATACGAACCTAACAGGAATCACCTCCCTATTCATAATTTCTATGTTCAAAGGGAAATTCAGTTCTTCTCTAGGCAATTCTAACCTCTTAGCAAATTCATCAGATATAAACGAGCAAGTAGCACCCGAATCAAATAATACATAAGCATTAATATCGATGATTGGGATACTACCTGACACCACATCTTTTGATTGCACAGCATCTTGCACAGTCATGTTGAAAGTTCTGGCTGTGGGTTTGTTTGACGTTGTAGGTCCAGCAATGGCCCAAGTACCTCCACTGCTGCCTCCCTTACTTCTTACTATTTCTCCGACCTTCTTCTGAGGGCATTCACGAGCAAAATGACCCTTGGATCCACATGTGAAACAGACATTCTTCTTGGGTTGGGTGCAATTTAAGGCGATGTGACCCTCCTGGCCACAATTGAAATATGCACGTTTCCCCATCAAGCACACACCCTTATGAAACCTCCCGCATATAGCACATGCTTCAAACTTCCTAAATTGTTGGTTACTCTGCTGGTTTCCAGTACCCCCGTTTCCGTTCCATTTCCTCTTCAAGTTGTTGTTGTTGTTGTTGTTGTTGCCATTACCATTGCCTCCGCTACTATTCTTCACTTCCACCTCATTCTTCTTCTTCTTCTGCTCTTGATTGAATTTTGTCACTGCCTCGCCTCCACCTTCAGCGAGTATAGCTTTCTCCATTACTACTGCAAACATCTTCAACTAGAACAGGGAAACCCTACTGTACAGCCAGGGCTTCAGTCCTTGTTCAAACCTCTTTGCTTTACGCTCGTCTGTGCTGACTTGATATGGCACAAACCTCGCTAATTCGTTGAATTTCACGGCATACTCAGACACCGTCATTGCTCCCTGCTTCAGTTCCAAAAACTAAACCTCTAACAGACTCTTCGAACTCTCTGGGAAGTAGGTCTCGAAGAATAACTCCTTAAACCTATCCCAGGTCATCGCCCCTAGTCCTTCCCGGGTTTTATTGGCTTGCAACAAATAATTAGCTTCTGCTTTCAACAAAAATGTTGCAAAAGCAGTCTTCTGTTCATCCACTACCCTCGCGACTTCAAATACTTTCTCTATTTCCATAATCCAGGTATGTGCCTCGACCGGATTCATTGACCCACAGAATTCAGGTGGTCCAACCGCCTTAAACTCCTTAAACGTTGTGCCTTGGTTTTGAGGTTGATTCTGCAACGCTCCTGTTAGTAATGTCACTAGTTGTTGGACGAAATTATCCTCAACATCGTTATTGTTAGTTCTCGCATTGGTTCTCTGACAGGGTGGTTCACGTCTGGGAGGCATTTTCTGTTAAAAAAACATCTATTAGACTATTACCCAACTTCTTTAAGTATTAACTTGCCTCCATAAAAGAAATAACCACATAACACTTTTGAATAAAATAATAACTTTTATTTATTCATCATTACTTCGAAAACATAAAAACAATAGCATCACTGCTATTTACATTTCTTTCCTGAACTACAAAAGTTACAGGACAACATCATCATTCTCATATCCCATGGTTACTTAACACTAGGGATTTACACATTATTTAACACTTATTACTTGCAAAACAGACAAATTTCCTACGATTATCTATTAAGATAATCAGTAGCCTTTTGACGCTCTTCTTCCATAACACGGAACATGGTTCGACGATCTAACACATATTACGGCAGAGTTTCAAACTGAATTGGATAACCCATGACCCGATCTTGAGCTCGATTGATCACGGTATTGAATACTTTATCCATCTCTTCCATCTTCATCCTCTTTGTTTGTGCCTCCCTTACTGCTCTTCCAGTTCGTTGATAAGCTTCCTCGTATGTGTCTTCAGCTCTTGCCCTCTTGGTAGCTTCCTCCTTCAGCTTGTTCTTCAGTTCCACGACCATCTAGATTAGTTGTTCCTTCTCTCATTCAGTCTGCATCAGCTTCTCTTCAGCATTAGTTAGACGTTCATCTCGATCCTGGATGTCGTCTTCCTTCTATGTCATTGCAGTCTGTTGTTTAGCTACTATCTCCTGCAACTCCTCAACTGTGTCCTAAAGTTCCATGTTACGGTCGTAGAGCATGATATCTTCATCCTCCTGTGGCAACTCTACGGGATCCTCCTCATCCGTCTCCACATCATCATCCTCATCTTCAAACACTGTGACCAACGGGGCTGACTCCCGTGGAAGTAGTTGTTCCCAAACAACCTGAATGTCGCGAGGCTCCTCCTCTATAGGCATTTGAGGTCCCTCATCCCTAGCCTAACTGGATTCTCTGACATTAGTCATCCTGACAACAAAATTTTAAAGTTTTAGTCATTAATCATTCTACTCGACACTCGTGAGCACATAAGTTATAAACACATAAGCACACAAGTGTTTTATTACTTCTTCCTTAAAACTTGATAAGAGTCATCTCCACTATCTTTTCAAAGGTTACTTCCTAAGGTTTTTTCCCCCACCTAAGGTTCATAACCTAAAGCTTTGATACCAACCTGTGACACCCCCAAATCTCGGTACTTCATTACCTCAAAATTTGGTGTTCACGTAATCAAAACATTCATTTAAAACTACCCAATTATAAATAAAATTGAATAATAAACCTGCCCATACAGGAATTACATAAAATAATATCTCCCAGGTTATCTTACCTTCACAAACAATCATTCATGCGAAAAATTTAATTAACTTCATTACAATCTTTAAACCAAAGTCTGATAATAAAACTATCAAAACTATTACAAGTCTTCAGTACTTGTTTATCTTTCCCTTTCCTTTATTGGTGCTAGGTACGTCGCCCTTTCCATCTTTAGCTGTAAGGATTTTACAGGCAAGAGTGAGCAAACAAGGCTCACTTGAAATAACAATGAATAACTTTTACATTCTCAGACCATTCAGGGGCTCAATAGAACTGAACAATAGATTCTATTAACATCTTAAACATTCCTTGCCCATTCAGGGGCTCAATAGAACTAAATAATAAGTCTTATTAACATCTTAACATCCCTTGCTCATTCAGGGGCTCAATAGAACTGAAGAATTAGTTCTATTAACATTTTAAACATTCACTGAGGGTCTAATGACCACGAACCTTGTCCACAGTTATAAGTAATCTTTCAACTTAAACTTTTACAGTCATACGACCATAATGACTTTAAGGTACTTAGGGGGATCAATCCTTCGTACATGTATTGTATACAAACATTTCAGCGCAAAGTACAAAACTAAGCGTAACCCCTATAAATAGGGTTGTTCATCTCAGTATTTTGAGTACAAGTCCGCCCCAAAGATAGTTTGGTTTGGATACACTTCAAGGTAATTTGGAGTTCAATGGACATCAACTAAGGATTAGTTGAATAAAAGATAATAACACTATGTTATTGAATAATCATAACTGAATAAACATTTCGTTCTAAGTTCATGCTTTAGGGATAATCTAATAGCATAACTATTGAATAACACACCATACCTTGCTTTGAACAACATTAAGCTAAGGTTACATCTTAGAATTTAATATCAAGCATCCACAACAAATAATAACTTGAACAATAAACTGATACAACAGAATAACGATACTTGTATGCTAATATAACAAGTTTAGAGTTAGGAAAAACTTGCATAATCATAATAACTATCTCAACGAAAGTGTGGAGATGGGAAACTTGTATTATCGTGAATAACTGGATACAATTAAGTTGCTTAATGGAAATATTTTACTCAATAAAGTATAGCATATGAAATTAGCATAACGAAGCTTTAGGATTAGAAAACTTGTATAAACACATCTAACTCAACGAGAGTATGGAGTTAGAGAACTTGCTTAATATAAAAAGATAGGTTTAGAAGCTTGCCTTGTGCGTAGATTAAACCGTTATAATTCAAATCACAATTATCCTATATACATGTGTTAAATTGACATAATCAGTCAGTAACAACATACTATATCTCCACATCACGTATGCTTTGATTATAAATTGCATTATCAAATTTTATCCATTAAAACTAATAACAACATTTGTTAATTAGTAATTCTATGTTCACTCATAGTATTAATATACTATAAAACTAGAAATACATACTCAATATTTATCATATAACATTTCATTAAAATATCAGACTTTTGTGCAAGACAAAAAGTCATTTCTGAGCATTCTGCTAAGTGGCGCCGCGGCGCCACAGTTTGAACTGTGGGCCACGCTGCGGCGCTGACATGGCTCTCCGGCGCGAGACTTATACAGGGACTCGGCGCTGCGGCGCAAAGTCCGGTGTTTCGGCGCTGACTTCGGCGCTGCGGCGCGAAGTCTGGCTGTGGCGCTGAGTTTAGCGCTAAGGCGCGAAACTTGACGCTGGAACGTGAATTTTGATGCTAGGGTGCTGAAACTCACAAAAACCAGAGTGAAGAACATAGCCAAAGCTACTGTCTTAAATCTTAATAATGATTCACCCAAAACAACATGTATAACCATTATAAATTACACATAATTGCTAACAATCATCCATATACCAATTACCAACCACTAATTAACGATATCATAGACTAATTCAAGTATACAAATATATATCCCAATTAACATGTATAGTCTCATTTCTCTGTTAGCATACAAATATATATATATATATATATATATAACCTTTGATAAATTCTACACTCAAGTTCGTACTCACATGTTTCCACTGTAAAACAATTTCTTAAATACGTAATTTAGCATACCATCATATTTATATATTAAGCATACAATTATATACAAATATATATATGCTAGTATATCAATTACCAACACATAGTTTACAAGAATTTTGTAAAAACTTATACACAGTGAAGTTGAAGAACACAAACTATCAAATTCACTGTAAATATATAGCGTGAAACATATATGATTACATACACATAAATTAAGGTTATAAGTACCTACCTTTTTGTTGAGTTTTAAAAAAACTTTGTTGTTCACTGATAATGATAATTTCAGAGCTTTCCTCTCTCTGTCTCTCTCTCAACTATCTCCGACAACTTCAAATTTTGATTAGGCTTAAGCCAAAATAGCATATACGAAATATCAACTAAAAACCAACGCTTACTTTTAAAATGTATAAAACTGACGCCAACTAATGATCGTATTAATTTAGCAATTACCCAAAATAATATATATTATATATTATTTATTTAATTAATTAATAGTTTAAATTCAAAAGAAATCCAAAACCATAAGGCTTTGTTTGGCAAACCATTTAAAACTAAAGGATTAATACTTAAACCTTGTTTGGCAAAACAAAATTAAAATTTACTTTGATTTATTTTAATAACTCTTTATCACAAAGTTATTTGTCACACTTTATGTAATAACAATTTATTAAATAAATCACTTAATAACATAACTCAATCCACATAACACATTAATTATTTAACAAATAAATAATTAACTAAAACATCTCAATCAAATTGAACAATTACTTATTCAATAATAAACATGTCCAATAAATATTTATATAAATCAATAAATATTTATAACTTACATTTAAAAATCTGGAATGTTACACTATCGCACGCATGGTGAATCCTTCTGTTATTCCATTCTTTATTATTCTATTGGAATAACCTGTCTATGTGGATTATCACATGCATGGTGAATGATCCTTTGTATTCATTCCTTATTAAATTGTGAAAATGATCTGTTTACGTGGATTATGATGAAAGTCATAATAAAAGCATTGGACTGATGAAAACCATGGGTATATGTAGTATTACTAAGTGTTATGATGAGTTATGTTGGTTATTATATGAATACATAAAAGTTTCTTAGAAATCACAAAGGGTTGAAAATCAGATTTTGGTGAAAATGGAACATGAAATTCAATTGACCATGTCTCCTATTATATTTCTAATTTTTGAGTGTGGTCAAGTTTTAGAGTTAGATCTATAAGTTTTCTAACTTATCCAAGTGGAATCACTGGAAAAGGTGTTGTAAATTTTCGTGTGGACTGATTTTAGCAAAGGAGTCAAAAATTGCAAATTACCAAAAAGGCTACTGTCCAGAAGTTTAATAGGGCATTTTCGGCCACTTAGCTTGTGAAATAAATTTCGGCCTTTTGGGACATTTAAATAAATTGTATAAAGTACCTCCTGTCTAAAAATGAGCTCATTTCGACTTAAAATGAGTAAGTTATGACTATTTCAATATTTAGGTTTTTTCGACGAAAAACGCTATAACCGGAGTTCTATAACTCTGATGACAATGAAATTTACACTGGAATCTCACATTAACATGTGTAATATCCTGCCAAGATTTGGGAATTTCTGGAGTTAAACTTGAGGTAGCTAATTTCTTAAGGAAATAATTAGAAATTGATTTTTGAAAAATAGTAAATGAATTTTAAAAAATTTCGAGAAAAATATATGTTCAATATGGGACTATATTCTGCTAAATCCCAGAAAAGAAATTTTTTTTGGACTAATTTTGTATTTTTTATGAAAATAATCTAGTTATGAGAAAATGAGTTAAATATGTTATGTGAAGTAACAAAATTGGAAAATATGATTTTATGGCTTGGGAATCCTATATAGGGTATATGCAGATTTTTGATAAGGGATTTGATCATTGATGATAAAATCTTATGAATATGGCATTTTTGAATTATTAAATGAATTATTTGGTAAAGTGTAGACAATTGAAATAAATTGTTTATAAGTTTAAGAAGTGATTAAAATATTGTTATAATATTAATAATATTAGATTATGAGTTTATTAAGTGATTGATAATATTTGGATAAATTTAAAGTCTTTAATATTTATCCTTGTTTTCGTTTGATTAATGCTTATATCATTGTCATCATTCTCATGCTTATATTGTGATGAAAGTCATCTTTAGCTTACGTGCATAGATGAACTTGGTGTGATTATGACCAGGAATTATTCGGTGTAATCAAGACCGTAATGTGACGAATGATGTGGTAAAAATCCTCAGTGGCCTGTAGTGCATTGATGGACAGTTTTTGGTATGATAATGTCTAGGGATTATTCGGTATAGTCATAATCATTGATGATTTAATGAATATCCTTGGCCCGTAGTGCAGGGATGATTCGATGATGTGATTTATTTATTAAGCTGAGTCTCAGCGATAAAAATTGATGAAAACATTTTAAATCATAGAAGTTAGTAGATATCATGCTCTACTTGACTCTTTTAATGGATTGTTTATTCCGCTGCAGTTAAACTTGATGTCTATTGTATTCTATCAGTTGTTATACTGTTGAAGACTAATGATAATTTATTTTGTATTATCTTAGTCATAATATTTCTTACTTGTCTAGTTGAGCTCACCCGTTCTTTCACTGTTCTCTTCAGGAAATGAGAATATAGCTGTGATGAGTCGGGAAATGGAGTGACAGTCCAGATGATAGCATTAGTAGTCCTCACTATTCTGTTAAATAGTGTGATAATAAATGTAATGAGGACTGAATTTGAGTTTGTATACTGTCTATGAGGACTCCATTGAGAGTAGATATTGTTTAGAAGGCAATATTCTTGATTAAACTCTCAGTTTATGTTTTGTCGTATTTTACATGACAGTTGTATAATTAGTTTGTATTTGTATTCCGTACCTTGTATCTGGCGACCCAAGATGGGTGATGTATACCTATTTTGGGGACGTCACACCATAAACCTACTTTGATCTTGTATGCAAAGAAAGATTTCGTGTTTATGTGTTTAGATGTTTGCTAGAAGATGTTTTTAGATGATCTATGTTGATATAACATAGATCCATAGTATCAAAATGCTTTAAAATTGAGTTTTTCCAAAACTGTCAAGAACACGATTTGTGGTCTGACAAGCTAATTGTAGAAGCCACAAATCTGTGTTTGTTTATGATTTTTGTTGTTTGATCTTTTGGATTGGTAATCTGGTATGAGTTCTTTAATCTGCAACTTGTAGTATAGCCATTAAATGTCTAGATCGTGTGTTATTCATGGTCAAAGAGGGTTGACCAAGCTTGACCGGCTGAAATCTGGGTAACCCAGAAAGTTTGAAAATCGAGTCTGACAGTTTTTTAAACGCTTTGATCTATCAGTTTTTACATGTTAAGTTAATGTTTTAATAACAAGTGTTTAGTATGATATGTGGACTTGAGATATATACCATTAAATCTCTTAAATAACAAACCTGTGGGAATTTAAGGATGGTCAAACTAGGCCACCCGAACTGATTTTACGTTTCTAGAAAACCCAGAATTGGGATGAACAAGGTTTCTGACCATGTTTGACCAGATCATATCTGGTGATTATGTTGTTGTTAGAATGAGTTGTTGTTATTTACGTGTTCCTTGGTGTGGGTTCTAGAGTTGTGGACCTTAAGAGCATCAAATATATGGCCAGATCATGAAGAAAATCGAGCCTTAATATGGCAGGTTGTGACTGCCTGGGTTTCTGGGTTACCCAGAAAATCCACCAGTACTCTGACAACGACTTTGGGAGATCATAGCTTCTTATTAGTTTGTTGTATGACCGAGATGAAGATTGTTTCACATAGTGTTACATAAACACTACATGATCCATACTTAACCTGAACCAGAAACATTTTTGATTGGAAGATAAGAGCGGTCAAACCATGCACCTTGAACACTGACTTCGTCAATGTTCTTGAGCCAAGAACACCAAAGGCAACAGACAAGTGTCGCTAAAGGCCATTAGCGATGGTTTATTTAATTTTTAAATTTTTGAATTTCCGGAAATAACTTAAAAATAGAAATAAATTATAAAAATTATTAAAAATGATTTTAAAAATTATTTTAAATTATGAAAAATAATTTTTGACCAATTGGAATATTTTTCTTAAATATTTATAATTATTTAAATATTAAAGGTATTTAATTTATTTAATTAGTGTATTAAATAAATTAGAGGAAAATGTTTTAATATTATGAAAAATCATTTTAAATAAGAATAAAGTATTTAAAAATATTGTGAGTTATAAAATATAATTCTCAATATTTTTGGAGAATTCTCATTAATAAATTAATATTAATGATAATAGATTTATTTATTTATTTATTATATTAAATAAATAAATTAAAAATGATTTAATTGATTTAAAAATTATTTAAAAATGAGAAAAATATTTTTAAAATATTTTAAGTTATAATTAATGACTTTTATTATTTTGATAATAATTTCATTAATATTTAAATATTAATGGTGATGGTTAAAAAATGATTTTAATTAATTTAAAAATCATTTAAGTAGAATATCGATGATTTAAAAATATTTTAAATTATTAATAATAACTTTAATATTTTGACAAGTATAACATTAATATTTTTATATTATTAAATATTAATGATGATAAGATTATTTGATAATTAAATTATTTAAAAATAATTTAAGTGTTTGAAAAATTATTATAAATTGTAATAATTGTTTATTAATTATTAAAAGCTTTTGGAAAATATTATAAATGATATATGACTTATCTAAATTATTATTGAAGCTTAGAAACCAAATTTAATTGACAATAATTGTGCTAGTTGTCGGATAAGGTGACCAGAACACCAAGAATGGACAGAAATCTAACCGGACTGAAATACGGTAGACTTGTTAGGTGTTTATATAGGTTATAAACACTGATGTGACTATGTGGTAATGTGCCTAGGAGAAGTTTGACTGTGAATTATAGTGTTTCGTGTTATGAAATATTGTGTTAATTGTGAGACCGATATTATTGGTTATAGGTCTTTCAAACGCAGATAAGTTTATTATGTAGCTATAATCAGCGGAGAAGGTAAGTTTCCCAACTCAACCTTGAGTTATATTCATTCAATTGTTATAGTGGTTAATTATTGTTAATTATACCATGTCTAGGGATTTATTGTTGATTATTCGCAGTTAGTGCATGTTTAATAATTCAAATTGAATTATTGATTCGTAAAAATATATGTTCGTAGAATAACTATTGTTGGATGTTCATATCCGTAGAAGCTAGTATTGGCAGTACAGATAATTCCTGTTTATTGTCGAATTATGTTGAGAAATGTCTTAGCCAATTATTCTGGTTAGACGAACAGTTGTTAGAACTTGATAGGTTCGAGAAGAGAAGAGAATTTATTTATTATTGATAGATCAATGCCAGTTGTATCGGCTAGATCGAAAAAAAAACTTGATAGGTTTGAGAAGAGAAGAGAAGAGAAGAGAAGTGATTAGATATTAAAATCATTGAATTTCTTTGTTAAATCAGATCTTGATTCTGAGACTGAGAAGAATAACCTTTTATATAAAGGGAACATTTTTAGTCATTTATTCGACCATTGCGAGCGACTTAAGTATTATTCATAATATAGGGTACAAGGAGTTGGCCGGCTCTAAGTACTTGCAGAGGGGTATGATTTAATCTTTATGGTTATCTGATACACCTGCGTATATGTCAAAGTAAAACTTTAATATATACCCGAAAAGAGAATTTTAAGATCTAACGGATCCCTCAGCATAAATCTGGAAAACATTCCACTTTGCTATTTCGTAGAATTAATTCTTGATTATTCATTTGAATATCGTAGAAAACCTTGAAAGCGTTGTACTCTTTCATTATCAAATTATTGTGTTGCATAGATTGTGAGAATACTTGTTAATTATTAAAGCTTTGTTCATCTATTTCAAAGTTCCCCGAACTTTGGTTTTATTCTATCAAAATAGATAGTCTGTTCTTATTGATTCGTATACATTTATTGTATGTCTTAACTTGCGGAGCAAACTTGTTGCTCACCCTTGCTAAATAAAATATTTCAGCTAGGAACGAAGAGGTCAGAGGATCTAAGAAGAACAAAGGCAAAGGCAAAATGATGGATTAGTTATGATGAACATTATTATTATTATGTTATATTGTAAACCCTTTTTGTATATCTAAAGGGTATGTCTGTAATGTTAAGGTTAGAGAACCTGGGACTAATGTATTAACAATCTCTGTTAATGACTTATGTATTACTATTTCTATATGAATGGGTAGTTAGATGTTATTATATTGTGGATTGTGAACACCAAACTCGGGGGTCAGGTAACCCGAATTTAGGGGTGTCACAGGTTGGTATCAAAGCTGTAGGTTATAAACCTTAAGTGGGGTGGGGAAAACCCTAGGAATATAATCATAAGCGAGATATAGAATACTCATTTAGAGTTCTAAGTGAGGGATTGCCGAAGTGCATCAATAGTGAGATAAGTGGACACATAGTGTGAGAAGTTTGTACTAATGAAGTACTAATCAAGTTATTTAAACTGATTATAGGATGTCTGGAAAAGATCAAATGAGTGCGAAGATGCTAGAAGCTATTGCACCAGTGCCAGAAGCCGAGGTGCCAGCGCAAAGAGAAACAGTTGAGAAGGTGGGAGAAGATGAACCTATGGTCAATCTGGGGAGCGATCATGATGATTATCCCGAGAAGTATCTGAGTGGAGATGAGGAGGAAGAGTCTGAGCAAGCTAGGATGGAGAAAAAGAATAAGACTAAAGTTGAAGAACAAGATCAACTATCGGCAGAAGTTCAAGAACTCAGGGATAAAGTGTTTCTCTTGGAGGAGTCGTGGAAGACGGAGCGAGCGTTACGCGAAATGACTGAAGAACGGAACGAGCTCAAGGCGCAGGTAGAAAGGATGAAGACTGAAGGTGGTGGATCGTCTGAAGGAACCATCAAGCAGAAGAAAGGTAAGAAAAAGAGATAGAGGGACAACGACAGCCCTAATTCAGAAAAGTCAAACCCGAAGAAGAAGCAAGCTTATAGCAAGTGTGGAAAGACTCGCGTGGGAGAATGCATGATGTGGAAGAATGTCTGTTTCAACTATAAATAGGAAGGACATATTTATCTACATTGTCCTAAGACGAATTTGAAGAAGTGTTTCTCATTTGGAAGAACAGGTCACGGATTCAGCAAGTGTCCCAACAAGAAGAAGACGGGTGAAGGGAGTGGACAGTAGATAGTTTAAGTTTGAGCGTTAGCATCTTTTGGTAGAATTTTATGATATTAAGTGTTGTAATATCGAGAACGATATTTAAGCATATATAAATAAATATGTTTGTATGAATGCAATCTTTATTTCTATATGAATATAAGATTAAGATTAATTTGTTTGTTCTTAAAACTCATACTTATGGTAAGTTAATGACTTATAATTATATGAAATGTTTTGAACCCCTCAGCGAATGAACGCCAAAGGCCTGACTAGGATAAGTTCATACACTCATATAATTGTGCAAGTTCCTAAACTCATAAGTGTGGTAAGTTTGATGAACTGGTAATAACTATGTGTGAATGGAGAATTGCAACTTTTTGTGTAAAGTTGTGTTGTTAATCCTGATATGATTTAAAAAGGGATAGTAATATGTGTTAAGTACTAAATGTGCTATGAACTATTTGAATAAATATTCGTTTATATATGAGAATTATGTGTGGAATTCCTATTGTGTTAAGAATTTGTGTAGAGAAAAAGAGAATTAATATAAGATTTTTATTTAAATAAGATCATGCCGCCTAGACGACAGAATCGAAATCAAAGAGAAGAGCAGTCGGTAAATAATGAAGGAGGTCAAGCTAACCCGATGCAAAACTTTGCAAATATGATAGCCGAAGCTATGGGGAATAGAGCTCCCGCGGGACGAGGAAGAGCGAGAGAACAGCCAGCTGACAGATTGGCTAACTTCAAAGACTTTAAAGCGGTAGGACCGCCTGAATTTAAGGGAACCACGGATCCGATTGAAGCCCAAACTTGGGTGAAATAGATGGAGAAAACATTCATCATTGCGCATGTGGCAGAAGAGCAAAAGACAGCTTTTATAACTTATCTGATGAACGGAGAAACCAATTACTGGTGGGAGACTAATCAAACGAGAGCTGGTATAACTGTTGTGACTTGGACAAGATTCAAGGAGATTTTATTTGAGAACTACTTCTCGCCGAGTATGCAATCTAGGATGGAATTTAAATTTCTAGAATTGAAGCAGGAGAACATGTCGGTATCAGAATACGCTGTCAAATTCAACGAGTTGGCTAGATTTGCACCTCATCAGGTGGACACAGAGGCGAGAAAGGCGAGAAGATTAGAGAACGGACTGAAGACGAGGATATTCAACAAGGTAGCGGTATTACAGATCAATACGTTCGTGACTTTGATAGAGAAAGCGTTAATTGCTGAAGGAGGGAGCAAAGTTGCGTCTCGATTTCATCAAGATAAGAAGAAGAAGACAAACGATGGTGGAAGCAGTGGTGGTAGTAATTCGAATAAGAGGAAATGGAGTGAGAATACCCATTCGGGTAATAAAACAGAAGATAATAGAAAAGAAAGGGAGCCATATTCGAATTGTGGGAAGAACCATGCTGGAGTTTGCCTGAAGAAGAAGGGATTTTGATATAACTGCGGGCAAGAAGGGCACATGTCATCCAATTGCCCCAATCCAAAGAAAATTCAAGGTTGTTTTGCATGTGGATCGACTGATCATTTGGTTCAGAACTGTGCTAAGAAGAATGCGGAAAATGACAGTGGTAACAAGGGACCAAGTGGCGGAACCATGGGAAATCGAGGACCTGCACAGCCAGGAAGACCAAGAGCCCTTACATTCAACATGGTGGCGCAGGATGCAGTGGCTACTCCGGAGGTGGAAGCAGGTAATGATTTCATTTAAAAATTTCATTACGCGAATATTATGAGTTAGATATCTCTGTGAACTGTTTTCTTTTAAAGATTCAAGTCACAGGTTAGAATTTGAGACATAAATGAATATTGTGTTGATAAAAATGAATTGATGATACAACTTTAAAAGATTGTAGAGGATAAGAAATCGGTGATTCTGAGGATGGAATCCTTTTAAGGAGGGGTGAATGTGGTAACCCGAGATTTCGAATAATCAAAATTTTACGAATAATTATTTTTTTTATTAATATTGATTATCAATTTTGTGACAAGTATCTGTGATATGAGTCTCGAGAAGGTCAATTTGTGAATTGACTAATAAATTTAGAGTAAAGTTGTGCTTAACAATCTTTAGAAACCCTAACCCTAATTTCTAGATAGGGATTCGATAGAAAATATAATTAAAAGAATTATATTGGTAAAAGCATAGACGACGGTTGTATGACCGAAACCGTCGCCTAAAAGGGGGTAAGCACGGGTGAGTAAGATAAGGGGTATGCACTTGATCCGGATCGATTAAACCCCTAATGTTCATGTATAGTGTAATTAAAAAATTAATCATAATTAGAAAACCCTAATTTCAAAATTTTAGAAACTAAAAGTTATTTAATTTTATTTTTGTGCAAACCCTAATTGCTAAATCCTACATTTTTTGCTAAACCTTAGGGTTAAACTCTAAGGGTTTGACAAGTTCCAATTTTGCCATTAAATGATTTATCAAATGACCATTTTGCCCCTAGTGTATTATTTTGGCTAATATATAGGTTTTGACAATTGAGGAAGTTGTTTACCAACTCCTACAAACTCTTTGTGACACAAAATTGACAGCACTCAGCCATTTCAGCAGCCATTCATGCATCTAACAAGTATTATAAATAGAATTGAAGAGAGAGAAATTGCATTTTGTAACTCATTTGATCAATATCCATACAAGTCTCTCTCTCTCTCTCTAACCCAAGAATTTCATAAGTTTTTCAGTCACAAAACCGAGCCCCACTAACATCCATAACAAACATTAGAAGCCAGAATCAGAGATTTATCATCAAGGTATAAACAAACCCTAGAATTTTTGTCCAAAAATCTGTTGTTAGATGTTAGATTTTTTTGTGTTAAACAAGTTATATAAGGTGTCTAAGAATGATCTGGGTTGCTAGATGATAGATCCATAACATCTAGAGGCTCAGATTTGAAGATTTAAAGAATCTGGGAAAAGTTCAATCTGTGGTCTGACAACGAATGTCAGTGACCACAGATCCTTACTCATTTACAATTTTTGTTGTTTGTAAGTTGTTATATGTAGCTTGACATACACTCTTTGATCTGGAACAAGAATTAGTCTTAGATCTAGGACAGATTGCAAGATATTTAAGGTCAAACGGCGTTGACCGGCCATGACCGGGCGTTTCTAGGTAACCCAGAAACAGCCCAGAACCGGCCTGACAACGTTTTGATTAGACCAGATCTGTCAATGTGTTTATGTTTTGGTTCTGTTGATGTATCTAAGTTGTGGTATATAGGTTATACTACATGTTTGTGCCTTAAGATCTCTTAATAATTAAATAGGTAGATCGTAGTGGACGGTCAAACCAAGCCGGATGAACATGAAAGCTGTTTTCTGGTTAACCCAGAAAACGCTTGAACATGTCGTCTGACATGGTTTGACCAGCTTATATTTGTTTTATTTGTTGTTGATATGTTGATGTTTTGTAATGGATTTGTAGTATCATATGTTGTCTACAAGCTGGAACTTTTATATCGTAAAAACATCACCTAGATCACAAGTTGTGAAAGCCCAAATATGAGCAGTCGAGCTGTTCTTCATTTCTGAGTAACCCAGAAAATGAAGAACAGCTCTGACAGCCACTTTGGACGCTTAGATCTTTCTTGTTATGTATTGTTTGAGCAATATTGATGTTGGATAATGTAGTACAGCACAAGTACTACAAGATCTGATGATTAGATTTCTCAGAAACACATCACACACGATTTTAATGTTGGTCAAAGTAGTAACCTGGTAATCTGCTATAAAGATCTGGGTTTGTATGAAGAACACGAAGAACACCTATAGCGACGGTTCTGTCGCTATAGGCAGTCTTTAGCAACACTTTTAATAAAATTAATTATTTTAATTCCAAAAATTATTTAAAAATAGTAATTAATTTCCAAAAATTACAAAAATTATTTTAAAAACTATTTTTAAGTTATAAAAATAAAATATTAATAATTTGAAATATTTTTCATAAATATTAGTAATTATTTAAATATTATTGATAATTAATTTATTTATTAAATTCATTAAATAAATTAATTAAAAATGATTTTATTATATTAAAAATCATTTTAAATGATAATGAGTTATTTAAAAATATTTTAAGTTATAAAATATAACTTTTAATATTTTAAATCAAATTTCATTAATTATTTAATATTAATGAATATTAAGTTATTTACTAAATGAATTAAATAAATCAATTAAAAATGATTTTATTATATTAAAAATCATTTTAAATAATAATAAGTTATTTAAAAATATTTTAAGTTATAAAATATAACTTTTAATATTTAAAGGTAAATTTCATTAATTAATTATTATTAATGATATTAAAGTTTTTTAATAATTATATTAAATAATTTAGTTTAAAAATGATTTTAATATTATAATAATCATTTTAAATGAAAATAAAGTTTTTAAAGATATTTTAAGTTATAAAATATAACTTTTAATATTTAAAGGATAATTTCAATAATAATTTAATATTAATAATTATTAATTTATTATTAATGATATTAAATTTATTTAATAATTATATTAAATAAATAGTTTATAAATGCTTTTATTAATTTAAAAATCATTTAAAAGGGATATAAATGAATTAAAAATATTTTAAGTTATACTTAATGACTTTTAATATTTTGATAAATAAAACATTAATACTTTAATATTAATGGTAATTATTTAAAAATAATTTTTTAAACGTTTTAAAAATCATTTAAGGGTAATATTAATACTTTAAAAGTATTTTGAGTTATTATAAATAACTTCAACATTTTAGAAATGATTTCATTAATAGTTTAATATTAATTAAATATTAATGATAATTGAATTGTGTAATATTTAAATTATTTAATAATGATTATGATGTTTGAAAATTCATGATAAATTATAATAAATGTTTTAAAATTATATTAAGTCATTTAAAAATAATATGACTGATATTTATAGATATTGAGTTACAAAATAGAGTTTTAGACTCGATAATTACCCGATAAAGCTGTCGGTACACCGACATGTTTCAGAAATTGATCTAGACTTAGATAATGTAATTAGATATGTGATTATTTGTGATTCAATGGTTATTAAACATATGTGCCAATGTGATTAGGTTATGTGCTGACTGCGAAATGCAGTACTATGTGTTATAGCATATTGTTCTAGTCGAACGAATGATCTGATTAATGATAGGTCGTGATATAAACGATAAAACTAAGTTGTGAATTGTAAGCAGCGCATCAGGCAAGTATTTTACCTTTGCATTTTCTTTATTCAATGGACATGAGTAAGAATGTTTCTAAACTATATTATTATTGTACAAATTATGAACCTTATATTATATACGCCCATTGATTATCAACATGTTAGTATATGATAATTCAGATAGATATTCTGTTTGTTAATTTCGATAAATGGTTATACAAGTGTCCCCACTTGGATAATCATTGTATTTAATCACATGTTGATATACCTTTGTCAATTACCCGTATACATATATGTTGAATTATAGATTATTGTTGAACAAGATAAATCCTTTGAATTGGAACCCAGACAAGTATGAACATCCCTACATGGGAAAACTTTTATGCGCCCAAGGCAGACAGAGTGAACGATACCCTCGTTCTTGCACGTAGTATTGACCAATGCAGGGCATATTGGGCTGATCACCCCCCGTGCCCGTAAGTTATGACAGTTTGCAGATGAATTTCTGTTTAACCTATTTAAAAATTGAAAACAATATTCATAGCATGTCACCTAAACCCTATTTATAGTCAGTACGTAGTTTTAAAGAGTTGGTATAGAATTGATATATTATTATCATTGGTACAGATTACTTCACAACTGTTGAATCGTTGTAGAAGGGTAGTATAAAGGAAACATTTAAATTCTTTCAGCTTATATATATAATTGTTATTACTTGTTGGGCACTCAAATGCTCATCCTTACTTAATTAAATGTTTTCAGCTAAGTGTGAACGACCAGAGAGCTCTGCTAAGAACAAGGGAAGGGGAAAGGTTGCTGAATGAAAGAAATGTTATGTTATGTAATAGTTAACTTTATTAAGACAAATATGATATATATATTAACTATCATGATATATAATGAATGTAATAAAGGTTACGTACTTGGGAGTTAGACTCTGATAATTATGTAAATTAAGTTTGATCTTTATATTATTGTTATTATTATTAGTATTATTCCGCTCATAGAAATGGTATCGTAAAGCACCGAGTTCAGGTTTCAAGTTCCCGGATTTGGGGTGCCTTACAAAGATAGTAGATTTCGGAGTTCGTAGACTGCCAGGAGAGACGAGGAAGGATCGTAGTGTGTCGAGGAGAACTTCCTCAGGTCTGTAGTCTGCTGAGGAAGTCATGTTCAGAATCGTAGAGATAGCTTGCCTACGAGCCGGCCGAGTATCTGCCAAAGCCAAGTCAGAAACATAGACCACACTCAGAGTTGTAGAGTCTACTGATGCGAAAGCCAAGTCAAGGATCGTAGACTACACTCTGAGTCGTAGAGTCTATTGTTTACATGCCGAGATTGTAGTCGAGCAAGATCAGATGAATACAACAAGCACAAGGCAGAAATAGTAGAGTGTTAAGATCTGATCTAGGAGTCGTAGTGTCTACACAATCGAAGCTGAATCGTAGAGTGCAGAACTACGACCTCAACCGTTTTGCTCAGAATGCCAAGGCAGAATTGTAGAGCAAATACGATTCTTAATAAATGAGCACTCCCAGAATATCCAAAGGAATGAAGCCTCTGGTTAGCACTTCAAAGATACATCTAATCTTGAAGGAAACCAGAGAGCACTCAACGAATGGCATGCAAGCTAACAGAATATCTAAGCACCAACCCAATCAGCATCTAGATTGAGTTGTGAATCCATTCAGGATGAATTCTTCCACAAGGAAATCAGAAGAAGACTTCAGTAACTGACTAAAAAAGTCAGCAAGTGTAGTAGCTGTCAAATGAACAGAAGACGACAATCTTGAAAGCAACAAGGATCGTTGTGTTTGCCAAACAAAGAAAGAACTGATGAAGTGCATACAGAGACACTGGACAGCTTCTGAAGAATAAGGCTAAAGTGATTAAGCATTGGGTCAGTCCATTGATGATAAGTGAACGGGAGATCACAAGGAGAAAGCGAGCTGGACACGCCATAAATCTGAAGTGTCTTGTTATTCAGAAGGGGCCAGAACAAAAAAGTTAAGTCATCAGTATCTAAGAACTGTTGAGGCAAACAGAAATGTTGAAGCACTGCACAAAAGAAGGAAGAGGTGTTCGACATTGAAGATCCAATCAACACTCTTCAAGATCGTAGTGTTGTCTCTACCAGTAAACATGACACTACGATCAGGTCCTTGAAGACATGCATCAGAATCGAAGAGTTTGAATAGCTTAAGACTGAAGCATTGACAACAGTTCAATCTGAAGGGTAATATTCGGACAAGTGCTTATTGAGAGCATCGATACAAAAGGACAACCTCTGATAGAGAAATCAGAAGGAGGAAATAAAGTCTTCGACCTGCCCAAGACATTAAAGTGATATATCTGACAGGGTAGGTGAAACAGTAGACTGCAGTATCAGAAAGTTAGAAAAAGTTGTCATGTCACATCTGCAGTCTGCACCAAGAAACTTGAGATCTGCGAAGCATTTCAAAGAGATTCTAACGGCTACTTTCTAACGGAAGGATTGGGAAGGAGTATAAATTAGGAAGAGCTTCAAAGTTCTAGGGTTGCTGGAGTTGCCGAGTTTGGAGTAACGGTGGACTGTTCTAAACCATGTAAGATAGTGAGTCCGAACGCTCACTCTACGATCCACCAAGAACACTCAGAGACATACAAAGAAAGAAGTAGAAGTGAGAGTTCTACTACATTAAGAGTGTTTTTGTAAGACCCTTACTTTTTGAATAAAGATTAAATTTCTCGAAATATATTTTTGAATATTATGGTGTGGATTTGATATAATGTTATAGTTGTGGGTAATATTTACAAATTTTGCAAAGTACGCAAGTTGTTATATAATATTCGATTGTTCGGGGAATATTCGTTTTAACAGGGAATATTCGTACAACGGTACAATCATTGGTGGACCCCCACAACGGAATTATTGTCGGATTGAGAAAACGATAAAAAATACTTTATGAAAATAACGGCGGAAGTTTTACCGTTAACTGTTGAACTACCCGGTAGTAAAAGTACAGTAATACGCGTGGTTGCATAGTAGCACACGGTATTGATTATTGATGCTTACGTGAGAAGTCACTCAGTTATACTCAATTATTGCTACAGTAATTGCTGCATCATATCTATCATATTATTGATTCAATTATTGTCACAATATCATCTACATAAAATGTTTTTTTATTAAATCAATACTTTAGACGATAAAGTTATTCATATTATAAATTGCAATATTTACAATGTCTAGAAGTTCTGTCAAGGAGAGGTTTGGTCACCTAATTGCGCGCCAATAGGGAGAAATCCTTATTGGAAAGCCCCCTCTTTCTTGGGAACGACCTGGTTGATAAATATTGTGAGTTATAATATTAATAATGAATGTTGTTCGGAGTTGAATTTGGAGACGTAGACGTGATATTTGAGTCCAAAATGATGAAATTAGTAAAAATAGTCTATAAACACAAAATTTTCCTGGATTCACTATTTGGTCAAAAAGTCAACAGTTGACTTTTTGGGAAAAGTCAAACTTTGAAATTTCAAAATTTATATTTTTGATAAAAATAGTTTCATTATGTTGGAATTGTTTGTGTTAGTGAAAATCGACATTTATTCCGATAATAATTGATATCTAGGGGTTATATTGATAAATCGGATAATTTATCGGATAAATAAGCAATTAATTGCTACTAATTCACATGCTTATATAACTATTTGTTCACATATGTGTACTATTGAATCACATTATTTACTATTAGGGGAGTTGATGCAAGATTGATAATACTTGCATGACTAAATTAAAAATGGAGGTATAGTTGGAGGTACTATACTAAAATTCGTATTTTTCACATGATTATACTATTGATTCACATGATTGAACTATTTATTCACATTATTTACTATTAGGGGAGTTGGTGCAAGATTGATAATACTTGCAGGACTAAATTATAAATGAAAGAAAAGTTGGAGGTATTGTACTGTAATTTTTGAGCCCCAAAACGTGCAATTATCGAAACTATATTTTTCAATAAATAGAAGCTCATTCTTCCTTCATTTCTCACTAATTCACAAAAGCTTTAGAGCGATTATTATAGAGAGAAAGAAGAAAAGAAATCTGCTACCTCACTATTCCAGTATCCAGTTTTTTCTAAGGTAGGGAATATTATTTGTTGTACTCGTAGGGAGTATTATTTCTTTCTTATCTATGAAGAGAACTTCTATTATTCCATTCTTTATTATTCTGTTGGAATAACCTGTATACGCGAGCTACCCTATACTTGGTGAAATTCTTCTGTTATTCCATTCTTTATCATTTTGTTAGAACGTCGTGTCTGTGCGTTTAGACGACAAAGTTATTCATATTATAAATTGCAATATTTATAATGTCTAGAAGTTCTGTCAAGGAGAGGTTTGGTCACCTAATTGCGCGTCAATAGGGAGAAATCCTTATTGGAAAGCCCCCTCTTTCCTGGGAACGACCTGGTTGATAAATATTGTGAGTTATAATATTAATAATGAATGTTGTTCGGAGTTGAATTTGGAGACGTAGACGTGATATTTGAGTCCGAAATGACGAAATTAGTTAAAATAGTCTATAAACACAAAATTTTCCTGGATTCACTATTTGGTCAAAAAGTCAACAGTTGACTTTTTTGGGAAAAGTCAAACTTTGAAATTTCAAAATTTATATTTTTGATAAAAAATAGTTTCATTATGTTGGAATTGTTTGTGTTAGTGAAAATCGACATTTATTCCAATAATAATTGATGTTTAGGGGTTATATTGATAAATCGGGTAATTTATCAGATAAATAAGCAATTAATTGCTACTAATTCACATGCTTATATAACTATTTGTTCACATATATGTACTATTGAATCACATTATTTACTATTAGGGGAGTTGGTGCAAGATTTATAATACTTGCATGACTAAATTAAAAATGGAGGTATAGATGGAGGTACTATACTGAAATTTGTATTTTTCACATGATTATACTATTGATTCACATGATTGAACTATTGATTCACATTATTTACTATTAGGGGAGTTTGTGCAAGATTGATAATACTTGCAGGACTATATTATAAATGAAAGAAAAGTTAAAGGTATTGTACTGTAATTTTCGAGCCCCAAAACGTGCAATTATCGGAACTATATTTTTCTATAAATAGAAGCTCATTCTTCCTTCATTTCTCACCAATTCACAAAAACTTTAGAGCGATTATTTTAGAGAGAAATTATAGAGAGAAAGAAGAAGAAAAATCTGCTACCTCACTATTCTAGTATCCAGTTTTTTCCAAAGTAGGGAATATTATTTGTTGTACTCGTAGGGAGTATTATTTCTTTCTTATCTATGAAGAGAACTTCTGTTATTCCATTCTTTATTATTCTGTTGGAATAACTTGTATACGCGGGAAACCCTATACTTGGTGAACTTCTTCTGTTATTCCATTCTTTATCATTCTGTTGGAACATCATTCTGTTGGAACATCCTGTCTGTGCGTTTACGCCGGACCTGGTTCCATTATTTATCATTCTGTTGGAACATCTTGTCTGTACGTTCTACGCCGGACCTGATTCTATCTTTATTATTCTGTTGGAATATCCTGTCTGTGCGTTTTACGCCAGACCTGATTCCGTCTTTATTATTCTGTTGGAATATCCTATCTATACGTTTAACGCCGGACCTGATTCCGTCTTTATTATTCTGGTGGAATATCCTGTCTGTGCATTTTACGCCAGACCTGATTCTGTTATTTATTATTCTGTTAGAATAACCTGCATGTGCGGTCTATCGCATGCTTGGTGATTTCATTTGTTATTCCATTCTTTATTATACTCAGTTGGTTAAAGTTTTGACTTCTATAATCCATGAAATTAGTGGAATATCCTTGATATTTGCACTTCATCCAATACCTTTTCTTGGAAATATTCTTCTGAGCATTCTTAAATTTTACTCTACAAAGCAGTATAATGTTGACAATTTAGACGTTATTAGTTCATGGATAAATTAATTCTTGAACTTGTTTTATTGAATTCTTATATCATTGTCATCATCCTCATGTTTATATTTTGTTGAAAGTCATTTGTGGCCTATAGTGCATAGATGGACTTGGTATGATTATGGCCAGGGATTATTCGGTGTAATCATGACCGTAATATTACAAATAATGTGGAAAAAGTCCTCATTGGCCCATAGAGCATTGATGGACAGTTGTTAGCATGATCATAACCATTATTGAATACACAAATATTCTTGGCCCGTAGTGCATGGATAATTATGGTCGTGATACTAAAGAATATCCTTGGCCGTATTGTAGGGGTGATTCGATGATGTGGATTATTTATTAAGCTGAGTCCCAGCGATAAAAGTGATGAAAAACCTCTTAAATCATAAAAGATAGTAGATTTTATTCTCTACTTGACTATTTTAATGGATTGCTTGTTCCGCTGCAGTTAAACTTGATGGTTGTTATATTGTATCAGTTTAACACTGTTAAAGGCTAACGATAAAATATTCTGCGTTATCTTAGTCATAATATTTCCTACTGGGCTAGTTGAGCTCACCCTTTTACTTTTATTGTTCTCTTCAGGAAATGAGAACGTAGCAGGGACTAGTCAAGGAACGGAGTGATGGACCAGATGATAGCATTAGTAGTCCTCACTATTCTGTGATATAATGTAATTATAATTGTAATAAGGACTCCTTTTGAGTTTGTATAATCTCTAGTAGACAATATTTGTATTCAAACTCACAGTTTATGTTTTGTCGTATTGTACACGACAGTTGTATAATTAAGGTGTATTTGAATTTATGTACCATGTAAGTGGCGACCCAAGATGGGTGACGTATACCTAATTTTGGGGGCGTCACAGTTGGTATCAAAGCTTAGGGATATGATCCCTGACTAAGATGTGAGACTAGAACTAGGAGGGGAGAGACGGGGAATTTCTTCGCTTGTATGACCTACCTAAGTTTATTTGGTATTTGATTGGTCGGTCAGAGTATAGTGATAATATGTTGCATGTCAATTAACCCTTGTTTTGTGGCAGTGTTTGAAAATGGCATCCGAGAATGTTGAGAACATCAATGGAGCACAGGATACCGTTGACTCTCCATAGATCAATAACCAGGACAACGTGCATCAGGAAGGCGACAATCCTCATGTAAACAACAACACTAACCAAATGATGAACGATGGAATGTTTCGAGCCTTCACGCAATTCATGCAACATCAGGCGAGAGCGACTCCTGTTCAAAATGCAGGTGTAATCACTGGAAACTCTCGGACGGTCACCGCTAAACAGTTCAAGGAGCTTGGACCACCGGAGTTTATTGGAGAGCCAAAACCATTTAAGGCGGAAGCATGGATAAAGCAAATCACCAAGATATTTGATGTCTTGGGATGCTCCGAGGAGCAAAAGGTTCCCTTTACCACCTTTATGTTACGTGAAGAAGCAGATTACTGGTGAGAATCTGTAAAACGTACCAAGCCTGACGCACTCAAGATGTCTTGGGAGAAGTTCCAAGAGCTGTTCAACGACAAGTACTTTCCCGAAAGTATTCGTCACATGAAGGAGGTGGAGTTTATTAAGTTGGAACAAAATAATATGACTGTGTCTCAATACGAGGCTAAATTTGCGAAGTTATCCCGGTTTGCATCCCATTTGGTCGATAATGAGAAGCGAATGACGCGAATGTTTTTAAGAGGTTTGAAACCGGAGATACGTCAATATCTTATTTCTCATAAACTGTGTTTGTACTCAGATGTTGTAAATAGGGCTCAGTTATTGGAGCGCGATAACGAGTCATCGTAACCAAGAGAAAGCAGCCGACAGCATGAAAATACCAGTGGTATCAGTCATCGAATCGGTGACAACAAACGTGGAGGGAATAAACATGCCAGAAATGGTAACCACTTCGGTGGTAATCATGGCCAAGACAGTAAAAATAGACATTTCAAGAAAAGGAGATTCAACAATGATGGAAAGACGTCAGCACCAGCAACCGTGGTTATGGAAGGAGAACGACCACCTATCATATGCTTCAAATGCGGAGGGGAGGGATATATCAGTCCAAACTACGCGATGCCATCCAAAGCGTTTTATAATTATGGAAGAGAAGGTCACCTAGCCCGATTTTTTCGTTCACCGAAGACAAGTTCAGCTAGGATGGAGGCACCAAAGGCCGTCCCAGAAAAGTTAAAGTCGGTGGTGCAAGGGAGAGCATTTGTTGTGACCTCCCAAAAAGTAAAGAACCCGAACGAGGTCATCACGGGTAAGCTTATCATAAACTCTAGTGAAGTCTATACCTTATTTGATACCGGTTCTACCCATTCTTTTATTTCTCCTACTTGCGCTCAACGTTTAAATTTGACTCCGAAGAAATTAGACTTTGACTTATCTGTTAAAAATCCATTAGGAGAAACCTTCATTACATCCACTGTTTATAAATCTTGTTTGATTCAAATCAGTAACCGCACGTTACCTGTCGATCTTATCTCCTTAAAAATACTTGCATTTGACGTGATTCTAGGGATTGATTGGTTAACTACTCATCATGCCAAAATTGATTGTTTTCGTAAGGTTGTTAGCTTTCATATTCCTAATAAACCTATTATGCAAATTCAAGCGACCAAACCATTAAAATCAATCACGGTCATCTCAAGCCACAAAGCTATTCGTTTATTAAAAAATGGATGTCAAGCTTTCTTAGCTCATGTCACGGATTTAAACAAAAATACGTCAGATTTGAAGGATATTTCTATTGTTAATAAATTTCCTGACGTATTCCCTGAAGAACTTCCTGGCCTACCCCCAGAGCATGAAGTTGAATTTTGTATCGACCTTGAACCCGGTACAAAACCCATTTCCAAAGCCCCATATCGAATGGCTCCTATTGAACTTCAGGAGTTAAAGACCAAATTGCAGGAATTGTTAGACATTGGTTTCATTCATCCTAGTACGTCTCATTGGGGTGTTCATGTTCTATTCGTGAAGAAGAAAGATGGGCGTATGCGACTTTGTATATATTATCGGGAGTTGAATCATGTCACCATCAAAAATAGGTACCCATTGCCACGTATTGATGACCTGTTTGATCAGTTACAAGGAGCACAATTTTTTTCAAAGATCGATCTTCGTTCTGGATATCATCAGCTGAAGGTTAAAACTGAGGATATTCCAAAGACTGCCTTCAGAACTCGGTACGGGCATTATGAATTCTTAGTCATGTCTTTGGGATTGACTAATGGTCCTGCTGCCTTCATGGATATGATGAACCAAGTATTCAAGGAATATTTGGATCACTTTGTGGTCGACTTTATTGATGACATCCTTATTTATTCCAAAAGCCGTAAAGATCATGAGCAACACTTGAGGCTGATACTCCAAAATCTTCGTGAATATAAGCTTTATGCCAAGTTAAAGAAATGCGAGTTCTGGCTTGAGGAAGTAGAATTCCTTGGGCACGTAGTATCAAGTCATGGAATATCCGTTGACCCGGAAAAGATTGAAGCTATTCAAAGCTGGGAGCAACCCAAATCAGTGACCGAAGTACGTAGATTTCTCGGTTTAGCTGGTTATTATCGGAGATTCGTGGAAGGATTTTCTCGAATCGCTACTCCATTAACTCAGCTGACTCAGAAAGATACAAAGTTTGGTTGGAGTGAGGAATGTGAGAAGAGTTTTCAAGAACTCAAAAGGAGACTCATTTCAGCACCTGTTCTGACATTACCATCTGGTTTAGAGGGATTTGTCATCTGCAGTGATGCTTCGGGAAAAGGGTTAGGATGTGTTCTCATGCAACATGGGAAAGTCATAGCCTATGCCTTAAGACAACTCAAAGAATATGAGAGGAATTATCCTACTCATACCCACATGATATAATTCATGTATAATCATAACCCAACATTTATATACTAACATTAACCAATTTAAACACTTAATAACAGATTTAAAGCATGTGAATTTCACTGACTTTGATGTTCTTTGAGGTTTTGAAAATAAAACATGAAAATTGTCACTACGGATTCGTTATAACACCGAATCCGTTCATTTAAACTTTGGTCTCTTCGTATCAACATGCATAAAAACATACAAGTGTAAAATTTAGGGATAATATACGATCAATACATAAAATATCACGTATAAGGCCATAAGGCCAAAACCCATACTCTGTAATTTTGTAGAAATCATATACGACATGTTTTCATGAATTTGATGATATGGTTTACATAATATATATAATTAAACACGATTTGATATGTCATAACACACATACAACCCATAATCATTACTCCTAACCCAATTACAGAGGTTAAACCAAAAACTTTAAAAGCCATTTTCATGAAAACTAAAATACATAAAGTAGAAATTGGGAAGGAGGAGATTACCCAAAGCGTAGTGTGGATTTTAATAAGAGATGAATATCAATTTCTCTCTGACTTCTCAACTAATATTCTGTATCTCTCTCTATGAAAGCTCTCTAGACTTAGCAATAATGAAGAAAAGAAAAGAAGACGTCTGATATATTAAAGGAACTGACGCACTGAGTGGTCAGTTAACCCAGTCATTGGCAACTGCTAGTAACTCCCATTAAGGCCATGTTTGGCTAGGCTTAATAGATTTCAAAACTATTTAATTTAATAAAGCTTTATCATATGGTTTAATTAATGTCACACTCCTTCATAAAATAAATCAATATCTTATTTAATTTATTTTAAATAAAATATAATAATTTTTCATAATTTCGCATAGTCACATAATTAAATTTCTCATTAATAATTAATGTCAAATTATTAACTCTCTAATTAATAATTAAATTAATTAAAATAACATCATGCTTAATTAAATATTTTATTTAATTCAATAAGCTCACATAAATACATAGTTAAATATTAAATATTCTCTACATTAATTTAATAAATGTAACACATAATTAAATTAATATACCACAATTGCATCAAATAATTATTTAATCCAATAATTAAACCATCGAAAAATATTTATTTAATTCAATAAATATTAAAATTAAATTATAAAATTCTCGTTCGTCACAGAGAACGTAGTTTGAACGAAGTGATTCGGCGTAGAATTGTAATCACAGTGATGATTTTTGTGAAGAAACTCAAAAATAGAGTTTTCATATGAAAACATGGAATTTGAGGAATTAAACTAGTTTAAGTTGTTGTTAAATTGTTCTAATTGGTTGAATATGTTAGCAAACATGTTTGTAATAGTTTTATACCAATTGTATGTGTTAATTTCACTATTTTGTGGGTGAAATTCGTGTTAGTTGGGCTAAAAACGGCTATTGTTCATGGCTGTTTCTGGTTTTGTCTGCACACCAGCGCAGCTGCGCTCGTGCCAAGGCTAAAAACTGCGCAGCTGTGCCGGTTCCAAGCATGTGTATGGCGCAGCTGCGCCATACACTGAACTGAGGCAGAGACTTCTGCTACTGCTGCAGATTTTGAGTACCATTACCACTTGGTCTAAGGATATGTTAATGTGTCAAATATGTACTAATAAGGTTAAAATAGAACCGTGATATGTAATTTATAAATTCAAAAGTTATGAGAATGATTAGTAAGTTACAAACGTGTTATGTGATAACTTAGTATACACAATGAATCTTAGACAAGTGTTGTGAAGTCAACACTTGGAATTTCTGAAATGTAAATGGTAATGTAAGACTTGTAAAGTCCCCAAACCCGGATACTTGAAACCCGAATTCGGTACTTCACGATTCCATTTCTATGAGCGGAATAATACTAATAATAATAACAAGAATATAAATTTCAAACTTAACTTACATTTATCAGAGTATAATCCCAAGTACGCAACCTTTACTACATTCTTTACATGATATAAAATACATATCATAACCTAATATAATCTATCTATTACAAAAGATACCAATAAACACATTCTGTTTGCTTTCCCTTTCACTTGTTCTTGCCTGAACCTTCCACTTGATCCCGTTTAGCTGAAAACATTTAAATTAAGCAAGGATGAGCATTTGAGTGCCCAGCAAGTATTATATATATATATAAGCTGAAAGAATTTAAATGTTTTCTTTATAATATTCTTCTACAACTAGTCAGTAGTTGTGAAGTAATCTGTACCAATAATAATAACATAACAACCCTCGTTCAAATTTTTGAAACTGTGTATTGTCTATATATAAGGTTTATATGACATATTATGAACATTGTTTTCATTTTCGAAAAGGTTAAACAGAAATTCATCTGTAAACCGGCATTGCTTACGGGCCTGAGGGTGTACAGTCCATGGGCCCTGTATTGATCAATACTACATTGCTAGAACGATATTATCGTTCATCCTTTGTCCGCCGTAGCGCATAAAAATTTTCCCATTTTTGGGATGTTCATACCTGTCGGGTTTTCATAAAAAAGGTCTTATATAATTCAACATATATGTATATCAAAGGGGTATCAACATGTGATTAAATACAATGATTATCCAAGTGGGGACACTTGTATAATCATTTATAGAAATTAACGAACAGAATATATATATCTGAATTATCATTATTAACATGTTGATAATCAATGGGCATATATAATATAGGCTTAACAATCTGTACAATAATATTATAACTTTGAAACATTCTTACACTTGTCCAATGCATAAAGAAAATGCAAAGGTAGGATACTAGCCTGATGCGCTGCTTACAATTACGCAACTTAGATCTATCTGTTATACCGAAACTTATCATTAATAAGATCATTCTATCGATTAGAATCACATATAATAACACATAGTACTGCTTATTGCAGTAAGCACATAACCTAATCACATTGTCATACATGTTTCACAGTCATTGCATCACAAACAAACAGTTAACTCATTCCTAATCACATTGTCACATAATTTTATCCACCATTGAATCACAAATAAAATAATTAACTAACTAAATTTCTAAGTCCAGATCGATTTCTGAACCATGTCGGTCTACCGACAGCTTTATCGGTTAAATATCGAGTCTAAGACTCTAAACAGTTGTTCAATATCCATTTAGACTAATTAAATAACAGTCATACTATTTTTCATGACCTTATAATAATTATAAAATAATTATTACCATTTACCATAATTTTTGAAATATCAGAATCATTATTAAATGATTTAAATATCAAACAATTCTATTATCATTAACATTTATTCAATATTAAATTATTAATGAAACCATTGCCAAAATATTAAAGTTATGTATAATAACTCAAAATATTTTTAAAGTATTAATATTACCCTTAAATGATTTTTAAAACATTTAAAATCATTATTAAATAATTACCATTAATATTTAAATATTAATGAACTATTTATCCAAATATTACAAGTCATTAATTATAACTTAAAATATTTTTAAACCATTAATATCCTTTTTAAATGATTTTTAAATAAATAAAACCATTTTTAAACTATTTATTTAATATAATTATTAAATAAATTTAATATCATTAATAATTAATAAATATCATTAATAGTAAATTATTAATGAAATTATCCTTTAAATATTAAAAGTTATACTTTATAACTTAAAATATCTTTAAACACTTTATTTTCATTTAAAATAATTTTTATAATATTAAAATCATTTTTAAACTAAATTATTTAATATAATTATTAAATAACTTTAATATCATTAATAATAATTAATTAATGAAATTTACCTTTAAATATTAAAAGTTATATTTTATAACTTAAAATATTTTTAAATACCTTATTATTATTTAAAATGATTTTTAATATAATAAAATCATTTTTAATTCATTTATTTAATTCATTTAATAAATAACGTAATTATCATTAATATTAATTTATTAATGAAAATTATAACATAATATTAAAAGTTATCAAAATAACTCAAAAATATTTTCTAACACAATAATATAATTTTTCATGATTTTTCATGAATTTAAATCATTTTTAAATAATTTATTTAATATTATAATTAAATAAATTAATTACTTTTAATATTCCAAAAATATTAAATATTTATGAAATATATTTAAAATAATTAAAAACTAATTTTTAGAATTTAAAATAATTTTTTATAATTTATTTTGTATTAAAAACTATTTTTTTTCTATTTTTTAATTAATTTCCGAAATTATTAATTAAATCTGTCGCTAAAGGCCTATAGCGACACTTTCTGTCGCTATAGGTGTTCTTGAGCTACCCAGAATTCCAAAGTCAGATGCGAGGGTGGGTACTTTGACCATGAATAACTTTCTGTACAAAACGTTTCTGGCCGATATAACACATACATATTGTAGTACTCATGTAATACTACAAGTTCATAACAAATTTCGTGGTTAAAAAACATTAGATCAGAGAGATTTAAGCTCTCTTAAAACCTGACAACGCTGTTCTTCAGATTGTCAGAGTTTAACAGATCTGAGGTACCTACTTTGAGTCCTTATAACTTGCAATCCGTGTAATATTTTTGTGATCTATCAATTTCAGTGTTTATACCTCATGTAGGACTACAACTATAATGTTTAACATCATCATAAAAACAACAAATAAAGCAGATAAAGTATGGTCAAACGGTGTCCGAAAAATCGATACTTAGAAAATTTTGGGCTGTCCAAAATTTGTCTGGTCAATGCCGGTCAACTCACTTTGACCTTAAATAACTTTTGATCCACAATAGATATGGACCTTATTCTTTTTGTATATTAATGAAAACATAACAAGATACACAAAAAAACCTTTAGAACACAAAATGCATGATCTATCAAAGAGTTATAAGCCCTGACATTTGCCTAAAAATAACAGATTTCGGTTTTTCAAAAGTTGGAAAAACTTTGATTTTGAGCACTTTGATGTTATGGGTCATGAATCTAACGACCCAGAACATTAATACACTCCTTATTACACATATTTAACAAATCATTTCAACAATTAACATCAAATTGAAGGATTTCTAAATTTAGAGATTTTATACCTTTCTTGATCGATTTTTGATTTTTGCTCTCCAAATTGTTTGTGATTGGCTTATGATGGACGTGGGGCTTGATAAAGGGACTGATTTGTTAAAGATTTTCGGAGGTTTGGGACTTGAGAGAGTTTAGCAAGTTTTTGTGCAAAATAATCTAACAAAATGCAATTTCTCTCTCTTCAATCTATTTATAGGCCACAAGATGCATGAATTGGCTGAGTTGTGGCTTGTTTGCTGTCAATTTTGAGCATGTGGAGTTGTTAGATTTGGTGAACCACTTCTCAAATTGTCAAAACCTAATGCTAGCTTCATAAATGCCTAATATGGGCATTTTTGCCAATTCCTTAAATTTCTAGAAACTTGATTTAGGGTTTAGGGTTTAGACATTTTAATGTTTAGGTTTGGACAATTTTGGGTTTAGGTTTTAAATCCTCAATTTTTTTAACAACTTGGAAATTCCAAAATTTTCTAATTAAAATTTTAAAATAGGAAACTTTGATTTCTAAATTATAATTAGGGCTTCCTAATTATTTTGTAATTTCCAAATCATGATTCATTATTTGCTAATTAGGACCATTTTATCCTAATTAAAATTGCTAATTTAGCACTTAGGGTCAATTTTGTACATTATAACCCATTTTAGAGTTTAAATAAAATAAATAACAATTTAGTTTCTAAAATTTTATAATTAGGGTTTATAAAATAATTTAGGTCTTTAATTATAGCGCTTTTCTAATTAGGTTTAAGCAACACTAATTAGCATTTCATTTCCCAATTTGGCGATTAGGGTTTACAATAAGCAAATTAGGATTTTTAATAATTTAGGGTTTCTAGAACTTTAATTAGAGTTTATAATTTAGGAAAATAATAAGGATTTTAAATGATTACGATTCTCCCTATTTAGGGTTAATACTTATATCACCAGTCGTTAATCACATTGTTGTGATTACATAACGACTTAACAAATTCTCAAAGTCGTGAATGACTTTTGCTTTAGGGTTTCAATTCAATTAGGGTTTTCCATTTTAAAATTATGGTTTCTAAATATTAAATTGGGTTTAATAATAAAATTATATAACACACTTATAAAACAATCTTGCACTCTAATTTGGATCTCAAATTAGGGTTTAACATTATTACTAAGGTTTGGTCATAATACACCATAATTGACCAACGATTATTAATACAGAAATACAGTACATATTTATAGCACTGAAAAATCAAAATATAATTAATATTATAATTTTATTATCATTCCTTAATTCAGACCCATAATTAGGGTTTATCAAAATATTATTAGGGTTTGATCGTAATATATTAAAACTGTTCCGCACATTAACATTACACACATAACCACACATATCTATAACACTGGTAAATAATAATATAATATTATTATTTTCATTCCTTGATCAAAACCCAAAATTAGGGTTTGGATTCCATATCTGATTTATCTTTCATATATAACCTTAATAATTAAGTTAGAAAGGATTTACTTAACTATTCTAAAATAATTTCATATAATAAAATATTTATTATAAAAATTCTATAATCATATCATATATTATTCAATTAATATAATTATCATATTTTCATGTACAATAAACATTAAAAACATTTTTACTATAAAACTAATTATTATTATAATATAATTTATAATGAGCAATAATTCTAAAATAAAATTATTCATAACCATTCATCTAATAAATATATTTTATATTCATCACATAGATATATACATAATTCCTTTCACGCATTCTTACCTTTAAAATAGATAATTATTCTAAAATTATTTACTATATTATTTAAATAATATAAGATTATATTTTCCTTGAAAAATAATTAATGAAACATTTCCAATAGGGAATTAATTAGTATAAAAATATAATTGATAATAATCAATAATTCTAAAATAAATTTATTTGCAATACTTAATGTAATAAATAGATTTTATTTATCACACATATAATTATCATTACACATTATCTTGACACATATCATTCATATTTAAATAAAAAAATAAAAATAAAATAAAAAATTTATACGCAAAATTTATGATTTATTTATATAGAAAATATCGGGTTGTCACAAGACTTGTAACGAAATAACAAGTTTAACTAGAAATGCGTGTTATGTTGGAAAGTGAATGTTAGTATATCTAATAGATGTTGTGGTTCTAATACTATGTGTAGGTGAACGTGAGTTTTAATATTATAACTTACGCTTGAGGCAAGCTCTCTAACTCTACTTTTATAATAATTGTGCAAGTATCTAAACTCTCTTTGAGCAAGTTCTCTAACTCTACTTTTATAATAATTGTGCAAGTATCTAAACTCTCTTTGAGCAAGTTTTCTAACTCTACACTTTCGTTGAGCTAGTTTGTTTATTATTGTGCAAGCTTACTTGTCATATTTCAATTATAATTTCGCAAGCTCTTGTATCTAGCTTGTTCATAATGATGCAAGTTTTCTAAACCTTATTTTGATGTTGAGCAAGTTATTCTTGTCTTTAACTTGTTAATTAGCATTCAAGTTTCTATAATCTGATATACTAATGTTGAATAGTTTTTATTGTTCAAATTGCTATTCGTTATGCATGCTTAATATTCAATTCTAAATAACATTGGCTTAATATTGTTCAAGCAAGGTATGTTATAGTTATTCAATATTTATGCTCTTAGATTATTCCTAAAGCATAACTTTAATATACAATGTTAATTCACTTATAATTTATTCCATAGCATAATGTGATTACCTTTTATTCAACTAATCCTTAGTTGATGTTCGTTGAATTCCAAATTACCTTAAAATGTATCCAAACCAAACTTACTTTGGTACGGACTTGTAATCTAAATACTGAGATGAACAACCCTATTATTAGGGGTTTACGCTTAGCGTTGAAATGTTTGTGCACAATATATTGTACGAAGGGCTGATCCCCCTAAGTACGTAGAGTCCTTATAGTCTTATGACTGTTAAAGTTTAAGTTGAAAGAGTACTTATAACTGTGGACATGGTTCGTGGTCATTAGACCATCAGTTGTATAATTCATAATGTTAATAATACATATTTTTCAGTTCTATTGAGCCTATTATTTGGCAGTTAATGTAAAGTTTTATTCAATTTCATTTCAAGTGAGCCTTGTTTGCTCACTCTTGCTTATATAACTATTACAGCTAAGGATGAGAAGGTCGATGTACCTAGCACTAGTAAGCGAAAGGGAAAGATGAACAAGTACTGAAGACTTTTAATCAGTTTGATATTTTATTATCAGACTTTAGTTTGAATGATTGTAATGAAGTTCATTTATTTTCCGCATTTGAATGATTGTATGTAAAGGTTAGATAACCTGGGAGATTTTATTAATGTAATCCTTTAAGGGAAGGTTTATTATTCAATTTTTATTATGATTGGGTAGTTAGATATAAATGTTTTGATTAAGTGAATGCAAAATCTTGAGGTAATGAAGTACCGAGATTTGGGGGTGTCACAAAAACAGTGGCATGAGAGATTTGATACTGCTGTTTTAAACTTTGGGTTTAAATATAATAGTGCGGATAGGTGCATATACTCCAAAACCACTTCTGATTATATGGTGATAGTTTGTTTGTATGTAGATGATATGTTGATTATCAGTACGAATATGGTTGGAGTAAATGAGACTAAAAAGAATTTATCATCTGTCTTTAAGATGAAAGACTTAGGTGAAGTAGATACTATTTTAGGCATCAAAGTTAAAAAACATAGTGGGGATTATGTATTGAATCAATCTCACTATATTGAAAAAAATATTAACTAAGTTTAGTCATCTCGAGTTCAAGGAGGTGAATACTCCTTTTGAGAATGGAGTTAAACTCAAAGAAAATGAGGGTAGAGCTATTGCACAGCTAGAATACGCAAGTGTTATTGATAGCCTTATGTATGCTATGCATTGTACTCGGCCAGATATTTCTTTTGCAGTTTCTAAACTTAGTAGATATACGAGCAGTCCTAATATTGATCATTGGAAAGATATTGGAAGGTTACTTTGATATCTAAAAAGAACCAGTGGCATAGGATTGTTCTACAATAAATTCCCTAGTGTTTTGGAGGGATACTCTGATGCAAGCTGGATTAATAGTGTGGGAGATAATAAATCTACAAGTGGGTGGATTTTCACTCTTGCCAGTGGTGTTGTTTCTTGGGCAAGCAAGAAACAAACTTGTATTTCTCACTCTACTATGGAGTTAGAGTTTATAGCTTTGGCTCAAACAAAAAAAGAGGCTGATTGGATTAGAAATATGTTGTTAAGACATAGATCTTTGCCCAAATCCAATGCCTCCAATTTCACTATATTGTGATAGTGAAGCTACGCTAACAAGAGCGTATAGTGGTACTTATAATGGTAAGTCTAGACATATTGTTCTAAGACATGAATTTGTGAGACAATTGATACATGATGGTATCATAACTATTGTCTATGTGAAGTCAAGTAAAAACTTGGTTGATCCACTTACTAAGCCTCTGACGAGAGATATAATAAGTTTGACTACAAGAGATATGTGACTTAAAACAATTCTGAGCCAAGGGTGCTGGGAACCCAACCTATTACTAGGTTACCCATAGTTTAAAGTTTCAGTGGGAAAAACAAGTCACAGTTGTTGTTGCGTTACTAGCAATTTGGTCTCATATGTAATATATGATAATAACGTCTGTTGCATGACCGAGGATGAGCTATACTCTTAACAAAGTGTTGCACTTATAGCAACAGGAGTGCTGGAGAAATATTTTGCCTATATGAACTAGAAGTGAAGCCGCTTCTTTTAGAGAGTTATGGTTTACTCTCTTAGAGGTTCAAGAAATAGGATGTTGCGCATGGCTTTAATAACGCAAAGTGATTATTATGCTCACTGTAAAGGGAAGTTTGTGTGTATGATAGCTCCGGTCATATCATTTGAAATAGAGGTTCAATCTACGGACACCATCTATTTTGATATGACTTTGAGTTGTTTATACTAAAAGAAGGTTCAATGTTCGTTACACCTTCTATTATGCATACAAACCTTAGAATTGATAGATAAAGAATTATTTGAAGAAAAGTAGTTTTTCAAACAAGTGGGGGATTGTTAATTGCACCTTTTCTTACATGAGTTTTGATCAATTTGTGGATTAATTTAAACCCATTAATTGATTGAATTTATATAAAATTAAAAGTGCATTTGATAGTCTATTACAAGGAGATTAATAGAGAGTAATATATGATTCAAGTATGAATTATATATTATGTATTAATTGTATCCAAAGTGGAGTACATTAAAAGGTTCATTGTTGTTTAAGAAAACTATTTTTTTTAAGTCCCACATTGAGTAGGAATAAAATTATTTAATACTTTATAAGTATATGTGGAATAGTTTAATTCACTAGTGGTACTAAAGGAAAGGCTTGGTGTTGGTCACAATGATGTGGTGCAAAGCACCACCCGCCTGCGCCCGCGTCCTAGGAGCCGAGAGCCGAAGTGCGGGTTCCGTGTCGCAAAGTCGCATTGGCGATTTAGGCGTACTTTGCACTTCGCACATACGCATCGTCGCTAGGAGCCTCGCCCGAGCCAAGAGCCTACTTTTTGGCATTAAACCAGATTAATAAATTTCATTAATGTTTAAACATTTTTGTGTTTAATCATTATGGGATATAAATGAGTTTTAAAAATTATATGTGATTATTACATTATTTACTTTGTAAATAATGCTTAATTTACAATTCAGTTACAAAACTGTAAAGTCTCCATCTCTATCTTCTTCCATCTGATCATCTTTACACGGTAGTATAAATTAGAGGTTCAGAAAATGAGTTGCTATCACTTAGAACAAATATAGGCTTTGACATAGATCATGGAAGTATATTTCTAGTAGCCTTTAGCAAACTTTAGTGGTAAGGGATAATAAACACCTTAAGGACAGGGATTACCTGTGTCAATCCTTGGTCCTAATTTTTTATATTCATTATAATTCTTAACAAAATCAGTTGGGGAGTAAGAGTATATAGAGTGGTTGCGACTTGACAAGTCCCTTAGGGGTCAAGTAGGCTGCCAGGAAGTGATAAGTTGAGCAATATAGGGGCAATGCTAGGGGCCAAGTAAGAGTGATGATGGAGAGTAGTTAGAGGTTAAGCTCAATGGTACTAGAGCATGCAGAGGATGATTGAAGAAGGGAAACTCAGTCATATAATCAGCAACTTTGCACCTCCAGTCCAATTAACTATACTAAAGTGTTGAGTTCTATTATACAGTAGCATTTAGAGAGAAAAGAAGGCTCCGACTGAGTGAAGGAGTAGCAGCACGGCAGTAGGGTCAGACCACACTCCTTACCCAATTGCAATAGGCAACCATCATCCTCTAAGCTAGCAAGGTATAGTTTACAGCCCCATTATTCTTATATGCAAACATGTCATTTTATTTTATTTTATTTATTTATTTATTTATTTTGTATTATATTATATGATATTATATTCTTTAATTTAATTAATGTAAGTAATTTAATTATTTTATTTTATTTTATTTTATTTTATTTTATAAATTATTTTATTTTGTAAAAAAATTTGTTATATTTATTATTTAATTTATATGTTATTATATTTAATTTAATTTATATGTTATTATATTTAATTTAGTTTAATATTTAATTTTGTTTTGAGATGGGTCTCTCTAAATGAAGGAGAGTCCTTTCTAGATCTAAGATGGAGACTAGGGTTTATTTGTCAAGATAGAATAGAGTAAAAAGGAAAAGGGGTTTACTTGAAAATATAAACTCGCAAAAATTGTTAATCAGGACTTAACATTCTTTTGGAACATGTATAATTGTTTTAATTATTATTGAAGGCCATATATAACTGGTCTAATTGTTTTAATTATTATTGAAGGCCATATACATATATATATATATATATATAGAGAAAATATAATTAATATGAAAATTTGGAAAATTTTCACAACCCGCATCAAGTTTAATATATATCATTCAATCAAAATAAAGTCTTGATAAGAATAAATCTGACAATCAAAAAACTTCATAAAAATAAATAAAAACTATTTAAATCCACTAATCAACTCAATTCAACGCAGGATATATTACTGGCACCATGAAAATCCATAATAAAACCCTAATCCAGAGGTTCATACACAAAAAATTGTTTATCATTAGCACATTGATGGGTTAAATGTTTTTTCAATCACCGTACTATATGTAAATTTATATATGGATAATTGAATTTTTTTTTCTTACAATCAACTCACTGTACTCGATTTTACAAACAAAAAATTTAAAAAATTGTTGAGTCAAGGTTGACTTAACGAAAGTGATGATGTGGCAGCTGACTTGTCTAAAAAAAAGCCTATATGGCAGTTAGTATGCGACGTGACAGTAATGATGTGAATTTGGAGGAAAGTTTTTATGACAAAATGAAAAAAAAAATATTTTAAAGTATAATATAAATTATAAAAATTAGCCAAAAAAACAAGAAAATAAATAAATAAAAATAATTATTTTTGATAAAAATTAAAAAGAGCAGTTTTTTTTATTTTTTATTAAAAAAAATTTAAAACATATTTTTTTAATAAAAAAATAAATTATTATTATTTATTAAAATTATTTTTATTAATTAAAAATGTGTTTTAATAAAAATTAAATTATTTTTATTAATTAAAACTCATTTTTTTAATAAAAATAAAAAAAATGCAGTTATTTTTATTAAAAATCAGTTACTTTTTTTAATTAAAAAAGAACTGCGTTTTTAATTATTTTTATTAAAAAAAACTGAATTTTTCTTTTATTATAAAAAAATTGCATTTTTTATTTTTATTAAAAAAAATTGCATTTTTAACTTTTATTAAAAAAAATTGCATTTTTAACAATTATTTTTATTAAAAAAAGCAGCATTTTAATTTATTTGTAATAAAAAAACATAAAAAATTTTATTTAAAAAAACTGCGTTTTTAATTTTTTTTATTAAAAAAACTGCATTTTTTTATTTTTATTAAAAATATTTTTTTTTTATTAAAAAAAATCTTCGTTTTAATAAAAAAAATTATTATTATTAAAAAATGTGCTTTAATTTTTTTTAATAAAAAAACTATGTTTTTAAATTATTTTTATTTATTTATTTATTTTCTTACTTTTTTGGCTAATTTTTATAATTTATATTATACTTTAAAATATTTTTTTGCAATTTTTCATAAAAACTTTCTTCCAAATCCACATCATCACTGCCACGTCGCATACTAACTGTCACATAGGCTTTTTTTAGACAAGCCGGCTGCCACATCATCACTTCTGTTAAGTCAACTTTGACTTAACGATTTTTTAAATTTTTTCTTAGTAAAATCGAGTACAGTGAGTTGACTGTAATAAAAAAAAGTTCAGTTATCCATCTGTAAGTTGACATATAGTACGATGACTGAAAAAGCATTTAACCCGCACATTGATCAAAAGAAAATATTAATATCAAATACTTTGAAATTTCTTCTAGCTAGCTATTTCAATTTCTACAATCAAATTAAATATAATAACATATAAATAAATACCCATTTTTAGCCCCAAATCCAATTGTCAATAACAAATTTATACACATACAGAATTTAGAAGGGCAATCAAGATATGTGTCATATATATATATACGGTCCAGATCTTAAGCTCACCCCTTATCCAACTCACCCGAGCTCACCCCCCTTTAGCGACGGACCCGGCGACAATTTGGTCATACAAACGTCGTTTATACTTTTAGCGACGTTATATGTTGTCCGTCGCTAAAAGTATAGACGACAGTTGTATGACCGAACCGTCGCCGGGTCCGTCACTAAAAGGGGGGTGAGCTCGAGTGAGTTGGATAAGAATTGAACTTAAGATCCGGACTATATATATATATATATAGGATCTCCATCCACAGCAACCGGTTGTTGGGAGCAACCCTTTTTGGCCAGCCGGTACAGCTTGTACCGGCCTTAGAATTTTTTTTTTTTTTTTATAAGCCGTAACAGCTTGTACCGGCTGGCCAAAAAGGGGTTGCTCCCCAACAACCGGTTGCTGTGGATGGAGAGCCATATATATATATATATATATATATATATATATATATATATATATATATATAATTGTACATACATTGAGAGATAGAGAGACTTAGAGAAGACTTTACCAGGAAGATAGTGGAGGAAGGTATCACCAACAGGTCAAAATCACCCAAAACCACCGTCGGCTCCTTCTCCCTCTCGCTCTAGCTCCCTCTTCCCCTATTTTTCATTTTCTAACTCCTGCTTCTGGTTGACTGATCGTCTGCTACGGGATTTTAAAAAATGGATCAACAACCGCTTTCTGCGACCACATGTGGTCACTGTTTTTAATTGACGTGGAAGTATTAGCGACCGATAGCGGTCACTGTTAGTATCCGGTCGCAATAGGTCTCCCTCGCCAGCATCTACGCCAAATTTATGGCGGCAAAAATATAATAGCGACCATATGGCAGTCACTACTAAAACTAGCGACTGGTTTGTATTGCGGTCGCTATTACCATAATTAGCGACCGAATAATGCAGTTACAGATAAATTTGGTCGCTGATATGTCTTTTTCTTATAGTGTCGTCCTAGTCTTCATCGATCTTGTAGCCTTTGTAGAATTCCCACCTCAACCCCAATCAATCAACGAACCCGACTGCAACGAAAGGTGCAATAGTATAGCCTTTGATAAAAATGTCTTGTTTGTGAGTTTTTTTTAAGGAGTGAATGAGAGAGTAGGTGAAAAGTAACCCCAACTTTCTACGCAAGATTTTTCACCCAAAAATGAAAAGATTTGACTAGAGAGCTTATTTACGTCTAAAAAAAACTCTTCATTGTTCTAGTTCTACCTTTAAAATAACAAGTTTTAAATTTAGTTCATTTCACATCCATTTTAGGAGTACCTAAATTGTTCGTCCAGTGCAGGACTACCTACTTTTAATAAGTCTAAGCTTAATACGACCAAGAGACTTGATGGCAACAACAATATTAAAGAGATTGAAACAGAAAATGATCTAAAAAGAAATAATAATAATAATAATAACAAAAAAAACACAAAAAAAAACCCTCGATTATTAAACAACATTCATACATTATAATTACTTTTTACATAAAACACAAAAGATGCATTAGCATGCCAATAACAATATTTAGAGGGAGCAACCAACAACAGTATAGCCCCTTTTACTCACAAATCTCAAGCCAAATATTATTCATCACACATTTTATTTGAGAAAGAACTTGACAACATTTAAAGTCTTATAGATTAATACTTGCAGCTATTTCTGGAGCCTGGAGGTGGTGACCCTCAATATCTTTGGTGACATGTTTGAAGAACTCCATCAATGTATTTGGATCCTCAATATTCTCATTTAGCTTTTCATATTCCAAGGTCCATGTCACCAAGTTGTCTTCACCAGATGTGTCCACGTGACTAGTGATTATGAAGCTACTGTACAGCTCCATCAGATCGCCTTCCAACATCTTGAAGGTTATTGACTTGTTTTGCTCATCTATGGCCTGTATGACCTGTTTGGCAACGCGGTTTTTTCCATCTACATATACATGCACAAAAAATAATTAACAAAAAGTAAGAAAGAAAAAGTACTAGCGAAATGATCCCGGCTCTCTCCAGCTAACTGGAGGGAGTGAATTAAGGACGAACCGGCTATAACGATGATTTTTTCTATATTATAGCGACGAAAAAAAATCGTTTTATAGTCGGTTCGTTCTTAATTCACTCCCTCCCGTTCGCTGAAAAAACGGACTTTATATAATTATATATATATATATATATATATATATATATATATATATATATATTATAAAGTTGCATTTTGAATGATATTTCAACGATCTGCTATACAAGTGCAACTCGATTCTATAACACTGCCTAGATGAAATGCTCAATTTGAAATTCTTTCTGTACCAAATTATAAAATTATTATTAAAATTTAATTTGAGACATTTTAAACACAAAATTAAGCATGTTTATCAATACGAGAATATATAATAGTAGGACAAACCAGAAGCGATGTAAAATAGTGCTCCAATCTTTTCCTATGACTTGCTAAATACTACTGATCTTTTGCTTCCAGTAAGACGAGTTACTTGATTACAAATGAATAAATTATTAATATGAGACAATAAATATATAATACTTTTCAATAAATTATATTATTCATTATTGTATCAACTAAAAATAAAGTAATATATCTTAATTTTGAGTATAAAAATGTATTAAGTTAATTTTAAAAAAATAATAATTATTTTATAATTAAAAAAGGATGTAGTATTGATAAAGTAGAGTGGTAAGCGTTTACCGTGCACATAGCTCCAGTTGATGATAGAGCCAGCACTTCCCCATTCTCCTTCATGCAACTCACAACCTTGTATCTTCTCAGGAGTGATGTTGGATACATGATGTGGTGTATTTACCCAAAGTTCATGAAAAACATCTCCCTCGGATTTTATTTGAATCTGCCCAACCAATTTTCCGGTAAGAGCCATCTCTTTTTCCTTTTGCCGACTATGGAGACAAAATGATAAAAAGTTTGTGATGTGGAGAAAAGTGCTTCTCTATGGCCTTTATATAGAGAAGATATATATGTTACGCCTGAGCGCAAGATACATATATAGCCCGACTTTCTCCAGTAAATTAAGAACGAATCAGCTATAACGACGGTTTTTTCCGTCGCTATAACATAAAAAAATTGACTTTCTATGCTATAGCGATGAAAAAATCAGTCGATATAGTCTGTTTGTTCTTAATTCCTTCATTGAGTTCACTGGAGAAGCAGATTATATATATATGGGATCCAATTCATGGCAACCGGTTGCCAAAATACTATTCATAGCAACCAAGTTGCAACACCTTATAGCGGCTTAGGGTTATTTTATATTAAAAAAAGACAACCGCTACTACATGTAGCGGCTTGCAAGAAAACAAGAAATATTAAGTAGCGTGTAGTAGCTAGTAGCAGGGATAAATCACTTTTTGGTTACTGTACTGGGTCCGATTTTCATTTTGATTACCGAAACTTTTTTTGTTACAATCAAATAATTGTACTCTCACATATTACAAAATGGTCATTACTTAAAATTTCCGTCCGAAAAAACGGACGAAAAAGTTGACTGTGCAAACTGGCCTCTCTTTTTTGCTTACGTGGAGCACAGTTGACAGTTTTGCCATATCACTTCTCTTCTTTGTTATCTTTAAACAAAGTGGAACAGTAAAATTTATTATCTTTAAATAATAATAATAATAATAATTTCAAAATAATAATAATAATAATTTTGAAATAATAATAGTAATAATAATAATTTTAAAATAATAATAATAAGAATAACAATAACAATAATTTATAAAATTAATTGTATTTGGGGGTTTGTTCCCTACAAATTTGTATTAAATTTGTTTTTTTTTATTTTAATGGATTATAAAAAATGATTTGTCAAATTTACCCTTGCTCAAATAATTTAAATTAATAAAATAATAAAAATATTATATTTTTTAAAATCACATCAGCTTCATATAAATTTTTTTTATAATTTATATAATCTTTTTAAAAATTATTATTATTGTTATTCTTATTATTATTATTTTAAAATTATTATTATTTTTATTTTTATTATTATTATTTCAAAATTATTATTATTACTATTATTATTATTATTATTATTTAAAGATAATAAATTTTCCTGCTCCACTTTGTTTAAAGATAACAAAGAAGAGAAGTGATATGACAAAACTGTCAACTGTGCTCCACGTAAGCAAAAAAGAGAGGCCAACTTGCACAGTCAGCTTTTTCGTCCGTTTTTTCGGACGGAAATTTTAAGTAATGACTATTTTGTAATATGTGAGAGTACAGTTATTCGATTGTAACAAAAAAAGTTTCGGTAATCAGAATGAAAACCGGACCCAGTACAGTGACCAAAAAGTGATTTATCCCCCTAGTAGCAAGTAAGCAAGTAACAAGTGTGTAGTAACAAGTAAGCAAGTAAGTAATATTAAGTAGCAAGCTGTGTGTAAATGTCATGTATTTTTCCAAGCCGCTACTACAAGTAGCGGTCCTTTTTTTATAATTATTATTATGTTGGATATTATTAAATAATTATAATAATAATAATCCAACTTTATTATTATTATTATTATTATTAAAGTAATATTATATTAAAACAAAGTGAAAATGAAACAAAGTGATAATAATCTGACTTTGTTATTATTATTATTATTATATTTATTATTAATATTATTATCAGAAAACACTTTAATAATAATAATAATAATAATTAATATTATTATTATTATAACATTAATAATAATCCCACTTTAATATTATTATTATTATTATTATTATTAACAATATATTATTAAAAAATACGACCGCTACATTGTGTAGCGGCTTTCCCTTATCCCACATTTGGTTTGTCCCATTTATTATAGCAAGTGTATTCTAGTAGCAATTGGTGTATCCTAGTAGCAACCGTAGTAGCAAGTGTATCTAAGCAAGTACTAACATTCTTCAAGCCGCTACATATAGTAGCGGTCCCTTTTTTTTTTATTATTATTACTATTAAATAATCATAATAATAACCCGACTTTGTTGTTATTATTATTATTATTATTATTATTATTATTATTATTATTATCATCATACAACATTTTAATAATAATAATAATAATATTGTTAATAATAATAATCCCACTTTATTATTATTATTATTATTATTATTATTATTATTATTATTATTATATTTAATAATATAATTATTTAATAATATCCAACATAATAATAATTATAAAAAAAAGGACCGCTACTTATAGTAGCGGCTTGAAAAAATACATGGGATCTACACACTGCTACTTAATATTATTTACTTGCTTACTTGCTACCACAGACTTGTTACTTGCTACTAGCTATTACACACTACTTAATATTACTTGTTTTCTTGCAAGCCGCTGCATGTAGTAGCGGTTGTCTTTTTTTAATATAAAATAATCCTAAGCCGCAACAAGGTGTTGCAACTTGGTTGCTATGAATAGTATGATTGGTTATTAGTGAAAGTGGTTAGTATGAAGTTTATTTTGGGGTAAGTTGGTCAATTGACCAATAAAATACTGACACGCAGACGAGATTGTATGTGTGTCAATATTCTATTGGTCAATTGACCAACTTACTAAAAAAAATAACTTCATCCTAACCGAATCCGTTACTAGTACATCTCTCGCCACGTTAAAATTAAAAGGATTTTACAGCTTCTGGGCGTTAAAAGACCCAAGGATCAAATTTTAGTTTTAAAAATATGAAGCATGCAAAATGTCTTACCTACCCCTAAAATTGAACTGCAAAATTTAAAAAATAAACCCTTTCGGGACTAAAATTTATAGATATTAAAATATTATTCTTATTCTGATTTAGTATATATATATAGAGAGAGAGAGACGAGAGAGAGAGAGTCCGGTTCCAGTCAGGACGATTTTAGTCCCGTCCAGACTTTTTTTTTCACTTTTTGTTTTAAAACAACTAAAAAAATAATTAATATTTTATGAAATTGGAATTTTTCCATAATACAGTGTTTTGGTGTGATTTGGGTACATATAACAAAACATGTATGTACAGTCTGTGCAGACTGTACATACATTTTTTGGTATAGGTATCCAAATCACGCCCAAAACATTGTATTTTATGAAAAAAATTCAGTTCCATAAAATATTAAACTTTTTTTTGTTGTTTTAAAAAAAAGCAAAAAAAAATGGTCTGGATTTGATCAAGTCCGGGAGTCCGGACCTGATCCGCTGTGTGTATATATATATATATACACACGTGTGTGTGGGAGACCGATCTATAGTTAACGTTGTAAGGATAAGATTATTTTTAGAACACAACTTTTTTGATGAATAACTAGAGTGTTTACAAGAAACTAACTTATTATTAGTATTTAATAAACTAATTTTTAATGTTAAATATTAAATAAATTAATTAATTCTATTTATTGAAGATATAATCACCTATAGTACAAAGGTTTCTATGATATATTCATTGTTCTCTTGTAATTTTATTTTTATTTTCAGAATCCTAAGTGAATCAATGAACAATGCATATATGATTTTACGTAATTAATGGAGTACTTAAAATTTTAGTAAGCAACTTATATTTGGGCATTATTTGAGTACAATTATAAGTTATTTATTACTCCCTCCGTCCCAAATTAACTGCTCAATTTTGATCTTTTAAAGTCAAATTAACTATTTTTAGAATTAATAATTAAGCATATATAAATATATTTCTAAAATTATAAAAATTAGGATTAGTAATAAATTGTATATACTTTCTTTTGGTTATAATCTCTTTACCTATATTTTAGCAAAAATAGTAAAAAGATTAATTTTAAAAATGGTCAATTTGACTTTAAAAAGTCAAAACTGAGCAGTTAATTTGGGACGGAGGGAGTAATGTTAATGTGAAGATTTTAGATCCAAATAATATTACATAGGATGACACATTGATACTTCTATAATAATTATGATATTATGTGGTTTTTTGCATGGAAGACTTGTTTTGCTTGTTTGTTTCTTGAATGTAATTGGTAGCTAAAGAAGAGTGTTACCAGACTAGGTCTTAGGCGTCGGACCAAGCCAGACCCAGGCCGCAGGCTGGGCAAACTAGGCATTTTAGTTAGGGTTAAATGCAAAGTCGACCACTGAACTTTTTTGATATTTGAATATTGAGTCCCTTTCTTCCGGTCAACGCAAACTGAGCCCCTTTCTATTCAAAAATTTAAACTTTGAACCCCAGGCGCCACGTGTGCGTTGACCTTCTGACGTGTGCGTCAACGCAAACTGAGTCCCTTTCTATTCAAAAAATTGAACTTTGAACCCAAGGCGCCACGTGTGCGTTGACCTTCTGACGTGGCACACGTCAGCAGGCCTGACGTGATTTTTAATATTAAAATTTGACACGTGTCCGCAGATTCGAACCTACGACCTATCATTTGGAATTTTAGTCACTTGACCGTTGGAGCAACATAAGTCAATTGTTAATATGTTGCAAGGATTAATATTTATATCAAAACATGAGATTTCCCCATATATTCCTTTCTTCTACTTCACTACATATACTACAATAATAATAATAATAATAATAATAATAATAATAGTAATAATAATAATAATAGTACTAATAACAATAATAAAAAATAATAACAATAATAATAATAATATTGTTAACGCCAAGATCTTTCTCCACGTCCCAATCACGAAAGACGTCCTGATCCTGCACAGTAAACACGACAAACACCACAAGCTTGACGGCCGGACCGCCGGGGGATAGCTTAGGCGTGAGAGTAAGTATGTCTGTTCACAAGGTTAACTCAAGAGGATGATAGAATCTAGTGTGATGAGAGAGATTATTATTTTTAGTTGTGTGTGTGAATATATGAAATACGTACCTCCTTGTGAAGACTTACTCGGTAAGATATAATATCTTCGCTTGGATTACTGTGCCACCTAACACCATCTGACATATCCCTCTGATCTGATGGATTCTGCTGACTGCATGGAGCTTATCCACTGCTTTTGGCTACTGTTCACACCGTCGGCCGGTTATAATCCCATCCACATTAATGCATGGCAGGTATCTCGGTCAACTGTCATACTATATCATCATTACAAGTCAAAGTAATAGATATTAAGTGACCCAATGGGTTAATCCATCGATCTGACCCGGTCTTATAGGATTAAATGAAGCTGACACAGTGATTGGGCCCAACGAGCCCCATGGCTTAATTATAAAAGCCCAATGGATTAAATTAATAAGTGAGCCCAATCTACCCGGCCCAAAATAGGAGAAATATCATGACCCAACATTACCCCCTAGTTTTTTGGTTAAACAAGATGTTTAATGGAAAACTATAAATGGTCCATGATATCATAATTTAATAAAGGCCCAAAAATAGGAAATAATTGAAGCATACCCACTTTAATGCATGAAATGGGACAAGGGATGGCTAGATGCCCAGAGCAACAAGCCCAATCTGATAAAGGATTTGGATTTGAACAGGATGAGCCAATAATTAGAAACCCTACAGCTAGGCCCAATCTGATAAGATATCCAAAGGTCGTCCAAACGCGTCCCATTCAAATTCTCATTATTACTGATATTTAATGCGCCGGCCTCGTTTCCTGTGTAACCGTCAGTATAAAAGATAAACCTCACCAATTTTGACGGTTTTACTTACTGATTTGAAATTCGAACCTTTGAGCTTTCTTCTGCTTCTCAGAAATTCTCTCTTTAGCTTTCGAGATCTCAACAATGGTGAATCCAAGCCAGATTCCTTCAAGTTCCTCCCACTCAAACCCTAATCAAGAAGGCTCGAGTGTAAACCCACCATCTCCTACCGATTTCTTCAAAGATTGGGAAAAATTCCCTCGTGCCAATATCACATCCACCGTCACAGAATCTGAACTACGTGCCCTCCGGATTCGATACCAGATTCCGGACAACTACGCCATAAGGGCTCCAGCTCCGGAGGAACGAATGTACCAGCGACCAGACGGTTGGGTCGCCATGCCTACCACTTTCCTGGAGAAAGGAATTCGCCTACCCCTTCACGCCTTCATCGTTACCCTCCTAGGGTTCATAGGGGTGGGCTTCGCACAGCTGGTGCCTAACTCCTACATCCACATATTGGCGTTCGTCGCCTTTTGCCACGAGCTAGGGTTATCCCCTCCGTCGACCTTTTCTTCACCCTCTTCTCGGCCGGTAGATCCCGAGAATGAGGGTTTAAGATGCTGAGCAAACAGTCCCCGCGCCCAAATTCTAAATTCGAGAAGAGGCCCCTGATGAGCACCCCCTCGAGCAACAAAGGCTGGCACGAGAAATGGTTCTTCATCACTGGACCAGAGATCTCTTCTCTTCCAGATTGGACCATCCTAGACCGGATCTCTGCTGACTTCGGTGACATTCCCGAAGAGCGGGTGAAGGAAATGAGTGACTTTCTGAAGAGGATCCCTCCACAAGAATGGAGTTTGACCCTGCTGACCAAATAAGCTTGGCTGTACGATCATAAATATAAGTTCCGAATAACTCTGTAATATAATTTCTTGAGATATTTATGTGATGTGGATTTTAATATGTGGTTATTTGCAGTGTCCCTGATCAAACCAACATCTTTGGAAGTGAAAGATTTGGGAGATTTCCTGGCGGGAATGACTTCGGAGGCTAACGAAGAGCTTCCTGCTGAAGAGTCCTCCTGAACCAACCCCCCGGCCACCGACCCACCAACCATTCCCCTTCAGAATGATGAGCCTGAAGCCGACGAGCCTCTCATTCCTGAAGAAGTCCTCCGACCTCGCCGAAGGAAGAAGATGGCCAAAAAGGCCAGAACTACTCCTCGCGTGATAGATCCTGAAAGCGACGAGGAGGTTCTGCCCGAAGCAAACCCACAACCAACTCCCCCTTCTGACCCGGTCACCATACCATCTGAACCAGCCCCAAAAAAGAGGAGTCTACTTGACATACCTCTACACGATCGGGCGAAAGTCCTTCGTGCCAAAAAATTAAGGTCGAAAATAATTCCCCTTACAGCCGAAGAACTCCGCGTCCCTCCAACTTCATCAACTAACCCCCCAACCGAAACCCAAACACCTGAAGCTGAGCTGGTCGAAGCCGACCCAAGAAAATAACCTTCGGGCAGCCAGCCAGGTTCAACTTCTGCCCCTTCTTCAACTACCGAGCCGATACCTGCTCGATCTCCTTCCCCAGAGGCAGTACATGCGGATCCATCACCGATTCGCAGTCAGCCTATGCCTTCTCCTCAAAGACAAACGACCACCGAATTCCAGCATGATGCCATGGGCCCGCCAACTATGTGGCCCCGATTTAACGCCAACTTCCCTTTCCAACTGTTCGAGGCCTTCGTTCGCGAGACCGATGACCACCGATTCGGGAACAGTTCGAATGGGGACTTGCTTAGCGAAGGCATGAGCTACCTGGCGAAGGTAAATGATTCTTTCCTTCCTTTCCATACTTATCTTTGTACTCATATGTCTGGAACAAATTGAATAATATTGAACATGCACAGGCAAATACTGTGTTCGGGCGTCTGCGTCCAAGATCTCTCGAAGCTAAATCTGAAGAGGAGGCGCTGAGGAAGGAGAACGCCAACCTGAAGGCTGCCTTGGCTCGGGAAAGGACCCAACGTGAAGGTATCCTTCATACCAATGAAGGACTTCAGAAAGAGTTAGCCCAAGCCAAGAAAGATGTGAAGGCCTCCAAGGAAAAACTGAAGTCGACTAAGGCACAGCATGCTGAAATCGTCAATATGAACGTCGACTTGGTTCAGAGGAGTGAACTAAGGATGAACAAGATCAAGGAGCTGAAGGCCGATGCTAAGATCTTTACCAAGACGATCCATAAGCTGGAGCAGGAAGAAACCCGTCAAATGAATATACGGTAGCAGCTCGAACAAGAAATCCGAGAACTCAAGGCTCTTCGGGACCTTGGGCCTCCTTTAACTGATGCTCTTCGCAAAGAGATCTGTGAAGAGTATCGGAATTCGGACAAAATAAATGGAGAAATAATGAGGATTCATACGGAAAGCTACGAGCTCTGCCGAAGTCGTGGCAAAGAGAAGTTGATCAAAGCCAATTTAGATCCCTACTTGCTCGACTCTTCAGATGATGAGGGTGCTTCTTAAAACAACAGCTTTTGGATCTGTTCGGTTATGTTATTTTCCCATTTTTGTAAATAAATCAAGTATTAATGAAAAGTGATCTTCTTCCTTATGACTTCAGTGCATTTTTATTTTCTGTCAATACTTCAATATGAATTAATACGGACAAATGTGCAAAAAACCCCTTCGAGGATTTAACTCAAATTGTTAATTAATCAATTAAGCAAGTCATATAACAGATAAAATGAGGTTAAAGAACGAGGCATTCTAAACTCAACACTTAGAAAAAATTCAAGTGATAAAGTAAAGAGATACTTATTCAGTTACCGAAGTATGAGACAGATTTGCTTCATTGAAAGTTTGTTTACCCCGAAAGGCCTAACAGAAACAAAAGATGACACTTGCCTACCACGAAAGGCCTGACAAGGTCTAAGTGTTGACCATTGCCTACCCCGAAGGGCCTGACAATGCCAAATAGTGGCGACAATTGCCTATCCCGAAGAGCCTGACAATGCCAAATAGTGGCGACAATTGCCTACCGCGAAGGGCCTGACAATGCCAAATAGTGACCACCTGCCGAAGAGGCTACCATCGAATGGTCAGCAAGTCCTCCCGAACCTCCTAACACCAATAAATTGAGCAACAACAAAGACAAAATTTGTTTGAGACAAAAGAGGATCTTTTATTGATGATGATGTAGATATTTACAGACTTCTGACGTACTGACAACGAATCTACTAAAAGTACTTTCTAAGCCTTCCAGCGTGCCAAGTGTTTTTGATTACTGAGCCATCTAATGTCTTCAAACGATAAGTCCCCGGATTCAGAATTTCAGTTACTTCGTAGGGTCCTTCCCAATTTGGCATCAACTTTCCCATATTCTGAGGCGTAGACGCTTCGACTTTTCTGAGGACAAAATCTCCTACTTCAAATCTGCGAAGCTTTACCCCCTTATTATAATGCTTAGCCACTCTTCGCTGATATGCTGCCAATCTGATTAAGGCTATCTCCTTGACTTCTTCCAGCAAATCAAGATTGGTCTTCAGCCCTTCCTCGTTGTAGATCTCTTTGAAATGACTAACTCGAAGACTTGGAGATCTAATTTCAACTGGGACTAAGGCATCAGTACCGTAGGCCAATCTGAAAGGTGAATCCCCTGTTGTAGTCCTCGGAGTAGTTCGATAAGCCCATAATACACTTAGCAGCTCTTCTGGCCATCTGCCTTTAGCTTCGTCCAACCTACGCTTCATCCCATTCAGCAGCGTCCTGTTGGTTACTTCAACCTCTCCGTTTGATTGAGGATGAGCCACTAAAGTCTTTCTGTGCTGGATCCCCAATTCTTTCAAAAATGCTTCAAACTTCGATCCTACAAACTGACGCCCATTATCCGATACTACCACCTTAGGAATCCCGAAACGGAATACTACTGATTCTTTCACGAACTTCAAACACTCCTGTTCCGTTATTGACCTAAGTGGCTTTGCTTCTACCCATTTGGTCATATAGTCTATGGCAACTATAACAAAACTGACCTGACCCTTTGCTTTCGGTAGTGGACCCAGTATATCAACCCCCCAGACAGCGAAGGGTATAGGAGATAAGATCGAGTATAGCTCTTCCGGTGGCTGATACGGTATTGGACTGTTGAGCTGGCATTTCTCGCACTTCTTTACATACTCAGTTGCTTCCTTGAAGATTGTAGGCCAGTAGTACCCCTGAAGAAGTACTTTATAGGCTAATGACTTAGCAGCCATATGGTCGCCACAAATGCCTTCATGCACTTCTCGGAGAGCGTATTCAGCTTCTGATGGAGTCAAACACTTCAATAATGGAGACGAGAAGGCCCTTCGGAAGAGATACCCATCGATTAGAACAAAATTGGCACTCTTGTACTTGACTTTCTTAGCGAGCATCCGATCCGAAGGTAAGACGCCATCAACCAAATATTCCAGGTAGGGAGTCAACCAGCAGTTGGTTCGGTCAACGCACATTACCACTTCATGATGAACACTAGGATGTTGTAGAATTTCCAGGTATACCGATCCTTCAAAAACATTAACATCCGTAGTAGCTAGTCTGGCAAGTGCATCAGCAATGGAATTGTTGTTACGCTCGACCCCCTGAAACTCATAGGATTGGAAATACTGAAGTCGTCCTTTAATTCTTTCAAATACTTGATCATTCTTGGACCTCGAGCTTCGTATTCCCCAGTAAATTGTTTAACGACTAACTGAGAATCACTAAAAATGACTATTCTCTGCACTTCAAGACTCTTCGCTAATCGTAAACCGGCCAATACTGCCTCATATTCAGCTTCATTGTTCGTCGCTTTGAACTGAAATGGATGGCCTGCTGCACCTTGAATCCCTCCGGACTTGTCAAAATAATCCATGCTCCACTGACGTCCGAAGTAGAAGACCCATCTGCATACAGCGTCCACGAACTCTCCTTCTGCTGAAGAAAGACAACTGTCCTGTCATATCCTTCAGCTTCGATCACGACTTCATCAGCTTCAGAAAATGAACACTCAACCACAAAATCAGCTAAGGCTTGCCCTTTGATGGCGGTTCGGGGATGATACTCAATGAAGAATTGGGACAACTCCATCGTCCATGCAGCTAATCTCCCCGATACCTCTGGTTTGCCCATAATCTTCTTTAAAGGCTGATCTGTGTATACTATTACCAGTCTACCCTGGAAGTATTGCCTAAGCTTTCGACTAGCAGTTATTAAAACGGAAGCAAACTTTTCAATATTTGGGTACCTTGTTTAGCATCCCGAAGGACAGGGCTTACATAATAAATGGGTGTTGCTTACCCCCAACTTCACGCACCAAAACCGCTCCTATTGCCAACGAGCTAGCTGCTAGGTACAAATATAGAGGCTCGGTCAGGAACGGGCTTCACCAGCAAAGGTGCCGAAGATAAATAGGACTTGATGCCTTGAAAGGCGTCTTCACACTCCGAAGTCCATTGGAACGTTTTTGCATTCTTCGGCCCTTTCAATGTGTCAAAGAACGGTAAACATCTTTCTGTCGACTTGGACATGAACCTCCGCAAAGCTGCAATCCTTCCAGTCAGACGCTGAACATCTTTAAATGACTGAGGAGTCTTCATGTTCAGGATCGCTTGAATCTTCTCTGGATTGGCTTCAATTCCTCTTCGACTGACAAGATAACCCAGAAATTTGCCAACACCCAGACCGAAAGTGCACTTAGTAGGATTCAACCTCAAGTTGTGATGACGAATAGTCTGAAAGCATTCCTCTAAATCGTCCAAATGCTTATGCACCAACATGCTTTTAACAATCATGTCATCCACGTACACCTCAATATTCCTGCCCAACTGATATCTGAAGATATGGTTCATCATTCTCTGGTACGTGGCTCCGACATTAATGAGGCCGAAAGTCATCTTCTTATAGGCATATACCGAACGATGCGTAATGAACGCCGTCTTCGGTATATCCTCTTTACACATGGAGATCTGATGATACCCAAAGAATGCATCCATAAAACTTAATAAAGCATACCCCGAAGTGGCATCAATGAGTTGATCAATGTGGGGCAGCGGGTAGAAATCCTTCGGACATGCCTTGTTCAGATCAGTCTAATCAATGCAGACCCGCCATTTGCCATTATGCTTTTGGACCAGAACCACATTAGCCATCCACTGTGGGTAGTCAATCTCAAAGATGAAGTCAGCTGCCAACAGTTTTGCAATCTCGTCGTCTATGATCCGTTGACGCTCAGGTGCAAAGATCCTCCTCTTCTGCCGCACCGACTTCTTTGACTGGTCCACCTCCAATCAATGCTCAGCAATATCCCTACTTACTCCCGGTATATCCTGAGGTTCCCATGCGAAAATGTCAACAAAACACCTCAGGAGCTCTACGAGGTTCGTCCGGAGAGGTTCCGGCAAGCCCGAACCTATTTTCACCATTTTATCCTCCTTGCCCCGGGATGAGCTCTATCTTCTCCGTTTCTTCAACTGGCATGACCAACGGTTCGGAGCTATTTTCGGTGAAGGGTTCGATCTCTATCGCCATGGTCTGCTGCTGCTTCGATACCCCTACTCCCGAAGTAATAACAGCATTTCCGTAACACCTTCTGGCCAGATCCAGATCTCCTTTCACCTCCCCAACCCCATGAGCAGTAGGAAATTTGATTTTGAAATGAGGTATTGATGTTACATCTTGCAAAGCAATTAAAGTGGGCCTCCCCAAAATATCATTATAAGCAGAATCCACATGCACAACATAAAATTTGCAAATAATTTCTACCTGTTGAGGGGCCGTTCCAAATATGACTGGTAGCTCAATGGTCCCTGCCACCTTAACCAGATCATTGCTGAAACCATAAAGAGGAGCCTCCTGTCCTATTTCCATCTTTTGCCCATCCAGATTCATCCTTTGATAAGCGTGGGCATACAGGATGTCTACAGAAGACCCATTATCCACCATCATCCTTTTCATATCCATCGAACCCACCTGTGCAGTCAGCACCAATGATCCCTCGTGCGGTTCGATGACTTCCGAAGGGTAATCCTCATCAGTAAAAGAGATTACCGTATTCGGATAAGGCCTATCAATCTTCGGGAAGGTACCCGCCACTGACATGACCGAATCCAAATAGCTTCGGCGCTTCTTTCCAACGAGCTTGCCAAAAGTACCCCCAGTGATGACATCTATTACATGCCTTGCAGGCTGACCCGGGGCTGGCAACGCTGGCTGATTCGGTTGAACTGCCGGGACAGGTACTCGGTCCTGCTGCTGATTAGTTCTGGCAGCCACATACTGAACTAAAGCCCCACCTTGTACCTTCCTTTCAATGAAATCTTTTAAATTGGCGCAATCATTCGTATCATGACCCGAGCTTGATGGTAATCACAATACTTACGAGGATTCCCTTTTCTAGGCTTAATGTTATCTCGAGGTGGCTCGAAGATAGGTTGATTTTGATCTGATCCAAGATAACAGCCCTGTCTGCATTAAGCGCTGTATACGTTCTATTTACTCTCTGGGTTGGAGCGGACGAACGTCCTCCACCCTGCCTCCAATGTTATACCTCTTCGTCCCGCCTTCATGGCGGTCTTTATTCCCTTCGTTCTTATTCTGATCTCCATCGGTTTTGTCCCGATCTGTCTCCTTGAGCCGATCTGAAGGACGCTTGAGACTGCTCATGGCTTCTTCTACCACGATATAACCTTCGGCTTTGTCAAAGGCTTCGGCGAGACTCTTCGGGTGGTTAAACATAAGTTTTTTCACCAAATTTTCCGATTTGACCAGATCTAACCCATTCTGAAACAGTCCCCACAGCTTGTAGATCATTCAAATCTGCCACTTGGCCGACTGCTTCCCGGAAACCGCTTCACATACTGGCCCAAAGACTCGCTAGAATATTGCCGAACTTGAGCCAATGAACCAGTTGGTTTTCCCCTTCTTCTGTTGCTCCCAAAACGAGCATGAAACTTGCTGCACATATCCACCCAAGACGAGATAGAATCTGAGGGTAAGGTCCCTATCCACTGTCGGGCATCCTTTCTAAGTGTTGTGACAAAGTATGGCATTTAGCTGCATCGCTAAAGTCATAATACTCCATAAGTCGGTTCGAACGCCTGACTATAGTCGTAAGGGTCCCCCGATCCATCATAACTCTCGATATGGGGCAACTTCTTGGTGGGATCAGCTTTTTCACTAAGAATCTCCGCGGAAAAAGGGGATGCCTTCTTTCCCGGAGTGTCTTTGGTTTTCTGCACTTCGGAAAGTTGCTTCCGAAGCTCCTTCAATTCTTTAACCAGATACTCCACACCTTCTGGTTGAGATGATGCCTCTTTCTCCGGTGATTCCTTCTTTCTATAAGTAGACCGAATTCTTTCAACAGAACCTTCAACTTTAGAGGGGCTTCTCCTATGACGAGTATCTACAGGGCGGGGTACCCTCAGTAGACTCTCGGGAGTATGTCCTCTGGATATACTTCGCCTTCGAATCTGGGCACTATGGCGAGAATGTGCAACTACAAGGGCTTTCTTTTGCATGCTCTGGTGTGCGATCCCTGGATCGACCTTTCTCTCTCGCTTCGTCCTTGCCCCCAGAATCGCAGGGTAGTACATCCTCTTTGATTTCTGAGGAGTAGGGCTCGGGACCTTCTTCTTTCCCTAGTTCGCCCCATAGGCTGTCGCCCCTGATATGAACAGGTTCCTTCCCACTCTGATGACCCTTGCTCTTCAGATTGAACGTAGCTGACCTCTTCATCTCTCAACTTGCCATCCGAGCCATCTGCTCGGCGATACCCTGACGTGCTTCAAAAGTACCTCCATAGCTTATCCGCCTCATCTGCCATCTTAGCCAACCGGGAGGCCTTGCATCCTGGTCATCTCGGTATCGAGTTTCTAGGCGGGTACCTTCTACTCATTTCCGACCATGGCCAGACCCCTTCTCCGTCGGGAATACTAGCTTACGCTTCGTTTTGCCTACCGCCTTCGGTCGAGAATTTTCAGGTGAGCGTTTGGACGCTGTGCTAGCATGAACACTTATAGTTGGTCCAAACGATCTTTGGCAGATACTCGCGGTACTGACTCACTGACAGCCATCGGCTGTCCTTCGGGTGTAGGTGTTCTACTCTTCCCCATGAAAACTGAATAGAATAAAACACACTAGGTGATTGAAAAATACTCAGGACAATAGAACTCAGCCCTCCGTCTAGCGCCAAATGTTAACGCCAAGATCTTTCTCCACGTCCCAATCACGAAAGACGTCCTGATCCTGCACAGTAAACACGACAAACACCACAAGCTTGACGGCCGGACCGCCGGGGGATAGCTCAGGCGTGAGAGTAAGTATGTCTGTTCACAAGGTTAACTCAAGAGGATGATAGAATCTAGTGTGATGAGAGAGATTATTATTTTTAGTTGTGTGTGTGAATATATGAAATACGTACCTCCTTGTGAAGACTTACTCGGTAAGATATAATATCTTCGCTTGGATTACTGTGCCACCTAACACCATCTGACATATCCCCCTGATCTGATGGATTCTGCCGACTGCATGGAGCTTATCCACTGCTTTTGGCTATTGTTCACACCGCCGGCCGATTATAATCTCATCCACATTATGCATGGCAGGTATCTCGGTCAACTGTCATACTATATCATCATTACAAGTCAAAGTAATAGATATTAAGTGACCCAATAGGTTAATCCATCGATCCGACCCGGTCTTATAGGATTAAATGAAGCTGACACAGTGATTGGGCCCAACGAGCCCCATGGCTTAATTATAAAAGTCCAATGGATTAAATTAATAAGTGAGCTCAATCTACCAGACCCAAAATAGGAGAAATATCATGACCCAACAAATATTAATAATAATAGTACTAATAACAATAATAATAAAAATAATAATAATAACAATAATAATAATAGTACTAATAACAATAATAATAATAATAACAATAACAATAATAATTATAAAAAAATAATAATACAATAAAAATAACTTATCAATATAGTACTTAGATAATAACTTGTGTAGTAAAAATAAAAATGAAAACAACCCAAAAATGTAAATTGCGCTAAAATACAATGCATGGATGTGTAAGTTAATGATGATAATTAAAGCAATGTTGGAAAAGTCTTCAACTCCAACAACTAATCATAAAAAGTTGTGTGTGTGATGCGTGGGTTGAGGGAGAATGTTGCAAATTTGATTGGAAGGTAGTGACATTTTCAAAGTTTGTGGGATCCTCCTATAAATTAAAATCATACTCTAAATATATTATCCCCCCGCACCCCCCCAGCACCCCCTCCCCCAATCCGGCCATCCCCCAAGCCATTGAAGATTTCGTTCTCATCTCATCTCATCTCATATACAGTAATATTTTCATTTTTCTAGTAATATTTTTGACGTTTGGAA